>MJUU01052732.1:0-29278 GCA_002080025.1 Modiolus philippinarum | reverse complement strand
TGGCGTTACATTTAGATCATATTGGTTATTTGTTCTCTATCAGTTTTTGAACATCTTTTGAGTTTATGGTCTACCAAACAATTAGATTTTATCTGCACTGATGAGACATAAGATGTCGAAATGCGCATATGCAGAAATTTAAATTTACAGTAGCTTCGGATTTAGTTATTTGTTATGCCGGTGGGTAAGTTTATGTCATTTTTACAGAAACAAAACACAAGTGAGCAGAAAAAAAACTAATGGCTCGCTAGACTGATACTGCATCGCTCACAAAATTTAAACAATATGTAAATAGGTTTTTTGCAAGGAGTTCAATTTTTAAGCATGTATCCCTCTGGCAGTCATGTTTTTCATCTGACCTTGACGAAATAATTAATTTCTAAAAGGAAAATTCCTTTAGATTTGTTGAATATGCTTCGATTGTTCTAATTTTAATTTTACCTCAAGACCTATTGTTTAATCATGTGTCCCGATAATCGCAGTGTTTTGAAATGAGCATTTTTTAAAGCCTTCCATCATCATTATTGTAAAGATTAAGGTTATTTTCCAATAGGGTCTGAGCCTAAACTAGGTTAAATAGTCCAACATATGTTGAGAAAAGTTATCGTAAACTGGCAACCGCATCACAAATGTCAAGTACAGACACATATCAAGAATCCTTAGACAGCAAAGATTTGATATAGGGTACAGCGAGATTAGACGAAGATTGCCGAATGTAAGCTTTTAGATCCTTTGACTGAAAGCTTGCTAAAGCTAATGGAATATAAACTTATAAAGTATTTCGTCATGTTCATATTCTAATCAAAAGCTTCATTTGAATATCTTCATTCAGTCTGTTCATAGTCACAACTCGTCTAAAAGACCAAATATATTCAAGGGCATGGCTCAAAACCTATATTTGATAATTATCACTAAAAATATAATATTTAAATAAAATATTTAAATTCTGGTTATTTAGACAACTATTGAGTTTCTAAATTGCGATCGACATGTCATGCATTCATTGTAAGATGGTGAAATTAAATGCCTTTTAATCAGTAAGACATTTAAAAGGTGTTATCTAGAATCGTTTTTAATATTTATTAAAACCTAGGCCTAGTATACAACCTACCTTAGCGACGACTTGTCTTGTGGCAATTCCCATCGTTGTGTTAATTCTGTTTATTCTATTACATTTCGGACGTAGTGTGCTGTCATAACTTTGAAAGATTACGTCTGAAATGTTCTTTGAGAATATTTCACTCCTTGCACCTACAACAAAAATAGGTCCTTACATGTAAAGGGCAGATCAAAGATTATTACATGTCTCCAATGTCTACGAATTGCCGAATGTCTTAAACTAAAACTCCCAGAAGAAATATTGTCACAAATAACAAAATTTAGGATGATTGATCATTATTTGAAAATAGAAACAGAACAAAACCAAAATAAAATTGAAGATGAAGCTCATTTCTCTTTAGCCTGTGTGAAATTAGAATATACATAAAATTGAAACTCAAATTAATTATGCTAAAAATTTAGATACCCAATCAAATTATGATTTTTTGGAACAAATACTAAACCCACAAAACAGAGCTTAAGCCATACAAGTTTCAAAATTTATGTCAGATGCTCTAAATATTAGAAATATGTGTACATTTGCCCAAATTTACCTGAAAAACAGAAGGACATTTCCGCAAATGAAAAGTGGACGGTTGCGCAAATGATTTTTAGTTAGCTGTTGTTAGTTAATAACTTGTTTGTGCAAGTTACTTTTATAAAGCAAGTATTGAAATTTATATAAAAGATTTGTTTTTAGACCATTTTTGAGCAACAGACTTTTAGCTTCATCAAAATATATACATAAATGATCCTGGAATTGAAAAGGAAAAAGTTAAAAGTCTTTGTAGAAACCTGAAGCAAATACAGCAATGATGAAATTTCACGACTGCGCCTCTTAATTACCACCTTAGGTCACATATGCAAAGGAAGAAGAGACTTGTTAATAGATTTTTGAATAGTTATACAATGTATGCTAGTTTTACGTCTCAAAATTAGTACCTTATATTTTAGAGACTTAATAAATATTTACGAACTAAAAACTACATCCTGCTCAGAATTCTACTTTAGCCTCCCCGTGGTGAGCAGGGGCAACGGAAAAAGTCCGGCTAACGCCTACAGAAGAGGACATATGAATAAAAAATATACTGAATAAAGATTTGCGCATTTGGGTAAACATTATTAAAACAGAAGTTAGTATTCCTTTGAGCAAATGGTTTACCTTTTTGCGCAAATGTCCATCGCCGATATGTACGCAGTTATTATAACTGTCAATTTTCAACTGTTTAAACGTTACTGTTTTGTATGTAATAAAGATGTATTGAACTGTTTTGTTGTATGAATGCAATATAAAATTAAGACTGGGTTCTTTTTTTTTGGGGGGGGGGGGGGAGTTGTTTCCTTTTTTTATCCCCGCACTTTCCAAGAAAGTTCGGGGTATAATGTTATACCCTCCGTCTGTCCGTCCGTCCGTCCGTCACACTTTACTTTGTGACTCAAACTCCTCCTACATTTTTGGATTTAGGGATTTAATTTTGTTGTAGAATTGTTGCATGTAGTCTGCAGATGCGCAATAAGCTTTCGGATTTTCGACATTAGTCTTGGTGCAAACAAGAGGCCCGTGATGTCAATTTTTACACATGTGGCATGTGACACAAACTCCTCCTTCATTTATGGATTTAGGGATTTAATTTTGTTATAGAATTGTTGCATATAGTCTGTAGATGCGCAATAAGCTTTCGGATTTTTGATATTGGTCTTGGTGCAAACAAGAGGTCCCATGATGTCAATTTTAACAAAGACCAAAAGATGTGAATTAGACACATGTGGCATATGACGAAAACTCCTCCTACATTTTTGGATTTAGGGATCAAATCTTTATGCAGAATTGTTCCATATAGTCTATAGACTTGCAATAAGCTTTTGGAATTTTGGTTCCGGTTCCAACTTTGGTAAATTACCTGAAAATGTCAAAGACACATATTTTTTTTTGATTTTGGCATATTCTCTTATATTCTGACAAGTGTTTGGTAAAAAACAAAATTCTGATGACTTAGGATTCTGAAACCGTATTTAAAATGTTTGTGTAGTTTAGGATGAACATTTTCATGAATTGGATTTCAAAATTATTTGATTCAAATTTTGGTAAATTTCCTGAAAGTCTCAAAGACCACCTTTTTTTTTGGAATTCTACCTAGCAACCATACTTAAAATGTTTGTGTAGCTTAGGACGAATATTTTCATCAGTTGGGTTTCAAAAATATTTGATTCCAATTTTGGTAAATTTCCTGAAATTCTCAAAGACCACTTATTTTTTGGAATTCTACTTAGCAACCATATATCCTAGAATTCTTTTAGTAACAATAATGACTAACAATAGGTAGATTTAAAAAATAATGAAAAAAATATGCCTAGGGTGTATAACAACTGTTTTCTGTGTCAAACAGGGAGTGCGGGGATAGCTGTCGTTTCCGACAACATCTAATTTCTTTTTTTGTTTGTTTGGTTTTTTATGTTTTTTTTTTGTTTTGTTTCGTTTTTTTTTTGTTGCTTTGTTTTGTGTTTGATTTGTCTTTTTTTCAGTTTCGCACTACAGGTTTATCTTGTAGATCTATTCTAATGTGGATCTTAGTGAAACTGGTATTTTTTTTATAACTGGGCAATAAGACTAGGCATTTTTTACTGGAGTTTTGCCGATGCTTGATTTTTTATTTTTGATCGAATGTGATGTAATGTCAGACACAAGCTGCCAGAAGAAGCTGACACTTCTGGTGGGTCATTTACCCGTAGGAGACGAGGTCGCGTGCATCGATCTATCAGGGGTCATCTTCCACTTTAAATCACCATTTACGAAAGGAATCTTAAAGTGGTGAATATAAGATCGAGAAATCTGAAGCCTCCGGGACCCGGACGAAGCCTGTCGAGTCAAAGAGCCATTTCAGCTAACCCAATATCTGATTAAGATTTTCAACTGTTATTACTTGACCAAATTTACGATTGTTAATCACCAGACTTTACCTCCATCATATATGACTTTGTGGCTTATTAAAATTAATTGGCATATTTCATATATAAAAGTATGAATTCTCTAGAATCCAATTATGGCATATTTCATATATAAAAGGATGAATTCTCTAGAATCCAATTATTTTTATATGCTGTCAAAGATAGAGCTTAAATATGTCGTAATTGAGCCGAAATTAATTTTCTGACTACATATAATTCAGAATTGAACATATTTAAGAAAAGATTTGCGAAAGTAGTCCTAATGAGGATATAATTTCTGTGTGGTAAGAAATCCGTTTTCTCTAATTTCTATCCAGTTTTCACATTTCCTGAACGGTGTTGAAACATTTGTTCTCCTCTCTAGAGAGGAGAACAAGTTTCGTGACATTTTCCGCCAAATTTATTCGGAATGCAATCCTCGGTGTTTTTCGACCATTCATTAGAGAAACAGTTTCCACAACTTAAACACGTTAATTATGAAATTTCTCACATCTCGTTAAATAAATTTTCAAATGTTTAAAAGCTCGGCAAGCCTCGCGTTCAAACATTTGCAAAATTTATTTAACTCGATGTGAGAAATTTCATAATCAACTAGTTCTCGTTATGGAAACTATATTTATTTCTTCCTTTTATTTGGAAATCGTTCAAGTTTATATTTAACAGACAAGCAGACAAACATCGTGTTTGTCTGTTTAATTTTTGTATCAGATGACTTTTCTTCATTTTCGATGGTTGACCGATTTTTAAAATAATGGATTCTACGATTATTTTATATGTTCTATTGCTTCTGTGTAAGAAGTATTGAACTGTTAACAAAAATAGAAGAAAAATCTGGAAATACTAGTAGAAGCGTTCAACGGTAAAATTCCTTATTTATTATTCACATTTCATAATTCGTCTAGAAATTAATAAGTTTATTCACTTTAGAATTATAAAACAATTTTTCTTCTCGATTATCATTTTTTATTACTAAAACGGAGGATTTCAAAGGTTATTCCCGATTATTTTAGAAATATATATCTTTGTGTATATGTTTCACACGGTCACCAATCGAGCTAAATCACAGCCAATGCTATGACAAGAAAAAGTTTAGAGGAACATCCGGATATAATTTGGAAGAACCTTGAAAAATTGTAAGCAAAGCTCTGTTTTGGAGCCTTGCTATGTTTCAAAGCACAAAGGACAAGGTACGTTTTGGGCCAAAATCTGCCCTGTCCTAAAATTTAATGATATTGCAGCAAAAGGTATTTCTATATGTGTAGTATATAAAAACATGTTCATTTTGTACATACATGTATCTAACATAAAGGATCAGAAATTCACATTCAATACACACATGACTATGCCCTGTCGTATCGCCATAACGTTTGTTGTTTTTTTTTTCGACGTTTTAGAACAATTTATTATCTCAAAAATAGTTATCTATTTATATTCTTTCGCTTTTTTAATTTATTATTGATTCTGCAATTGGGGAAGTTTCAACTGTGTCTATATACTGGACGTTATCCTGTCATTTTTTGACAAGTGTAATCGCCAACATCTAACAAACAATCGGGCTACAAGTTGAATAACCTTAAGTCAACACCAGGGTATTTTTAAATTTGGGATTTCCCTAAATGAAAATAATCAGTGATTTATTTGAGGACGCGTATTGAACTAGATAGTTGCTCTTTCTGAACAATACATGAACTGTTTGATAATCTATCTTACATATTTCATACCATCGAATACGTTGAACTGTTAGGTCATTCGAGGATCACGACAGGAAAACAAAAAATAGGGGAATAATCACAACCGGAACGCACAAATAACGACTTCGTGATGTACTTGTCCATGTTTGGAAGGTCTTCAGTGGCACATATTTGTTATATTTTAACTACCTCGGCATGCCATGTAGGATGCCCGGTTGAAATTGAATATTTTTACAAAGTTTCGTCTCGGGCGATGCATGCGGACAATATGAAAAATGCTGCTGTTGATATATAAAAATGCAATCTTTTGGCATTTTCGTCCATGCGCACGTGGAAACCATTGCTATGACGACTGAAACAAGGAACCAGAACAAAGAAGCACACTAGTTATTTTCGGAATATGTCTTAAGGAATACATGTATGCACTCTTTGCGTGTATTCTAGTTGTTTTATTTTTTTTTTTAATTTTCAGGGCGGATTTTGACCCAAAACGTACCTTGTCCTTTAAAAATCTGTTTTTATCAATTTCAGAAGAGGTTATCAACCAGGCAGTTTTTAGAACTGACGATATTGCCTGTAGCTACATTTTTGCCGAGGGATTTCAAAAGCTTTCCTGGAGGGAACTTTTGTGAATCTTTTTGAAGATTTGGACTTGATGCACTTTATTTCTTATTCACTGCGAGACACTGTTGCAAAGAACCTCCCTCAAACTAGACCAACAGTGAGATCAACTAACATAGCAACCACTGCAAGGTACGTGTGGGAAAATGGCTTACTTAACGTATACATGCATGAACAGGCCAGTTTGTAGAAGGCCTATCTCCAAATCAACGAGAACTTTATGAGAAAGAAAAGGGGGCCTTTCGAGTGCAAGATCATGCGCGACTACTTAAAGAACCCTACAAAATTCTGCAGGTGGACACCAATATAAACTTCATTAATGTCTGCTTAGAAAGTGCACGCTAGATCCAATATGCTACTGTGCATTGGTTGGATTTGCTTTCGAATTGGCACTCAAAATTATGGTTTCAGACTGAAACTATTATTTGACCCTGAAAATCCTTCCCACGCTTAAGAATGTATTCGAAGAGACTAACAACCCCTACATTAATTACTATGATGCCTCCAACCTTTCAAGTACCTCATATATCTTATCGCCAAAAAAGCCGACCACAAGACCGATTCTGATGAGGTCATCAAAATAACTAAAAATTGCGTCTTAGACAACACCATTGGGATTATCCAGAAGCGAATCGACGTCAAGAACGTGACCACTTAGAAGCAGACAAAGCTAAACTGTGTTCGCCATTCTTTTTGAGAACCATGTGACACATATATAAGACCAAGTTTGAATAAATATATGTTGAAACTATATCCTATAACGATACTACACCAACCAGATTCAATCAATTCTTCCTTTCCGAGCTGTCGACCGAAGGTTTCGTTATCGGAAAGCAATACTTGTAAGACTACTGCTGAACAACCTGCTCCTACAGGATGGATGGTTTGAGGTTGATTGGTTGTACGTGTTTGGTAATCCAACAGGCAATCTACCATCTGCGGGCGCTATCGAAAAGGATATCGGCATTTAGTTCTCTTGCTCTTTCGAGGACAAGTGCCTCTTTAACTGATAAATGTTTAAAAATATTAGAACCGCCACGATCTACCGGTATCGATTTGATCTGCCGAATAGACTAAGTGAGAAAGAACATCATGATAATCGACGACTTAAAATTGAATAACAGAAAAAGTGTATAAAGACTTCTATATGCGCTGCCGTCACAATGTAGATTACTTCTTCTATGACATAGCTACTTCAACTGACCAGTAACTTGATCCGGAAAAAATCCATGTCATCTTCTTTTTCAAGCAGGACCATTAAAATCACCAGCAGTTGCACCAACCTTACTACAGAGTAGTTCGGCGCCTTATGTAACTACAACTTGGCAAAGTCCACTGGTTTTGAGTACCCAGGTGGTCGAAAATCGACGCCAATTCAGTTCTAAGTAATTTCAGATATATACTAGATCACTACTCATTATTCTTGTAATACCAGCATGAGTTGGATACCTTAGAACCTATCCCTCAACACAAACAGCATTCTGCCTGTGAGTACAATCACAATTAAGTGGGAATATATGTGTTACAGTAGTATCCATGTTAACGCGTTTGACTCACAAAAATGTGGTGTTGACAAATGCGCGCCTTATCGACCAACAGGATTTTGCAAGGGGCATATAACCACCTAGCCATCTTATCTACAAATCAGTGTCTTTGCAGTCGTACCATGACATCCAGGTTAGGACAAATGCACTTAACATGTCAATCAACGAGGACCACAACAGGCACAATGTAGTGTCTTGACAGTCTGTGGCCAATAGTGTTCAAATACCTGCAAACTGGATCAAGACAAACGCAGGAAACATCTGAAACCCAACAAAGCGATTGTGACCATAATTTAGTATGAAGCCTGCAGTTGAATCCATATCAGTCAGATTAAGACAAGTGTAAGACTCCTCAAAAGCTAGTGTGCGTTGGCTGAAACGCTTACGGGTTTTGAATCGTGTTTGATCTAACGCTAAAGGAGGGTTCATGAACAGTGGCTCCTACGCCTAGCGGCGTTCGACAGCGTTTAATGCTATCAATAAATGTCATTCATCATGATATTTGACCCAAGAATGCAAGGAACTTGAAGGATACAATTGGCGAGTTCAGGCGACAAATTGTAGCACAAATTCTTGGTAGATGCAATAAAGGCAGGAGCTTCCTAGATCACAGAGTTGGCTCCTCCATTATGTCGACAATATTTTTTGTATCCGAACCAAAACATCCATTATTCTATATTCATTTACTATTTTCAGAATTAATTCACCTTTATGTTAACTGTCAATAGTATGCCAATAAATATAGCAGAACTCTTACAGATCCGAACTTTCAGGGATCAAAATAGCTAATTTTTATGTTCCCTAGTTTGTGACAAGCTATTTACTGTGTCGAGCTTTTATTGAGTCCATCTAGATACTAAAACAAACTCTTAACTGTGTACACATTCACTTTCAATTACACTTATTTAAATTTCAGTGGTCGACATGCTGTGGTCGTATCATGCAGCGCTCGGCATAGCCCTTTATTTATTGATGTGTTTGTTTTTCCGTTTGTCTTTTTTGGACGTGTCTCTACAGTTCGAGTCTTTTAATTTACGCATGGTTTGTTGTTTTTGGTATTCTCTACCGTTGTTAGGGTAACGGTAGGTGAAATTTACCGCTACAGTCTAAGTGATGTCGATATTTTTGTTATTTATAACCATTTAACCGATGTCTTTGCTGGTGTATTATAAATCCCACAGGGTATTCACCAACCCAGAAGTTAATTCTTCTGTGCTTATACAAAAAACGATTTCATTTGGAAACTTGGAATATCTAAATTTTAGAAAATTTATCTATAAGTAAAGAGTATCTCCCTTATGCATAGATCTTTCCTTTTGGTAAATTTTGGAATTTTACGCTTATTTTATTTAATGGTCTTTTTGTTTTCACAGAAGAGATAGACATTGTCGCTATAGCCATATGCACAGACTAAAATTTGTAGTGACTCCGGAATTTCATTATTTACAACGTTTTATGTGGTTCAATCAATCGTTTAATTTGTTGCTTCGGTATTTATTTCATTTTGAAAGACCATAATTTTTCTAAAGTCGACTCAAACATGACACAAAATATATTTTTTTATTATCAACAACGAACGGAATATACAATGAATAATATACATAAACTGTTTAATGTCATACAATTTGTTAGAATGATTATACATTCACATTACATTTAAATAATCAAATAGGCAACAAATAAAACTTTCATAAATGGAAAACATGTTACCAGATAAATATGAACTACATTTTAAACTAAAAAAGATATCAGATAAAGTGAGTTTTTGTAAAAAAAATTTAAAGTAAATTAGGGAAAAAATGAAAAGTTGATGATCTAGTTTTTAGTCTACATGTTCTAGTGATTAAGAATTTGACAGGAAGCTGAACTTCACTGAATTTTTCATAGGTTAAGCATTGGCAATGTTTTACCTTCAATGAATGTGAAAAAAAGATGAAATTCAATATTTTATCAGAATGCTTATTAAGATGTATAGGCTAATCTATGAATCACAAAGGCCAAAAAGGGAAGAATAAAGACAATAAATCCGAAAATTTGAGAGAAATAACAAAAATAAATTGACAACCACAACTAGAAATTCCCGAGTGGGGCATAGATTTGGCAAATACTTGTACCACTAGAATGTTTATTTTTTATGACAACGTGTTTACATTTGATTGTCTTGAAGGGATGATTCAAACTGATTTGTTTCATGCATGTAACGTTCGATTTTTACAGCAATTGTAAACAACCTATTAACGATTTATTTATTACACGAGAACGAATAACTAAATACTGAAGTTACTGTGAATGAGTAACAAAGCAGATACGGTTAAGAAATAAAAGAGAGCAATTGTATTTATTATCAAACAAACTTTTAAATTTAAAGATAATAACAAAAATAACGCTTTACAAAATATAAATGAAGAAAAATACTATGCAAGCAAAGTAATATACAAATACAAATACAAATACAAAATGCGGACGGATAATAAAGCTTTAAATTATGGTGTGAGTGGAGAGTGTAGAACAAATCTGGACGGAACAACAAACAATATAATCATATGACTAAAACATGAACATATATAAAACAAATGAGGACGGCTAAAGTAATTTGTGAATCAGATGGCCAACAATTGACGTTTTGGACGGCTAAAGTAACATATGAATCAGATGGCCAACAATCAACTTTTTACTAAATCTTAAAAACTGAATTAAAATAAAGACAATGAAAGATCTTTTGTTGCAGCCTTTATAATTCTGTTGAAACAATTAGGGAAATCAACAAGAAACCGAACATTTTAACAAATAAAAACTAACAGTTATAGATACTTCGACATAATTACTTGCATATTCCTATTAAAACAACAAAAGTAATATATTCTATCCACAAATTATTTGACTTTTCAGTGACTTTTCCAGTTCGAAATGAAAAAAGTGCTTAACTTCTCTACTTTATCTAATTGCTAAATCCCACTTTCTTCTTGAATGAAAGTAAAATCTCGTTCTTCAACAAAAAAATATGATGGAAAATACTTCATGTTCATATTAAATTAACAATGAAGGGATATTGAGTACATGCAAATTAGACATCTCTACAAATGCATGGTAGAACCAAGTAATGGAACAACGCTTTTATTGTTGTTCTTCATATAGATAACATGCATGTGGCTAGACTCTTCAATACATTTTGAATCTCATACCGTATAGGGCTTTTTGCAGAAATCTGAACGGAAGATATCTGAAAGTTTATTGAATGTCAATTATAATGTGAGCAGATGAAACAATCATAATGATTTTTAAATGAAATCTTTCTGGTTTTTTCAGTTCAGGTTATTTTAATCACTTTTGGCAGACCTGTTACTGAAGAAGTTTGCACATATATTGAACAAATTCAAAGTTCAAACACTTTAGGAAATGCAACATCTAAAAAAATTCTCATATCAATGCTCATTTCTAAAAAAAAAATACGTCAGTATTTTTTAGACATTAAAGTAGAAATTTATCAGAAACTTATCAGTAAAATATAATTTTATAAAAAGTTTTTATTACATCAAATTCAAATGAAATACAACTTAAACATCCCTATTGGAACGTTCGATATAATTTAACCCAAATTTGAATGAGTTACAATAAATTAATCTTTTAATGTATAATATATTTAAAAATTCCAAGAAATCAAAGACTATGTGAAGAATGGAAAACTCGAGATGATGACGTATATTTTCTTTTTGATAAGGCATTTCCAGAATTCATCCAAACTTCATACCCTCTGATAACATGAACAGATTAATGAAAAGCACTGGATGAAATTGGAACCTTTTTGTCTACTATTGAACAGTTATTAGAACTAAGGAAAGGATTGGTATAAACTGTAATTTCTGTAATTTGTTAAGAAAGTCGTAAAAAGATAATTAAATGGAAGATATTTTATGTAGAAAAACATCCTAAATTATGACAATTTTTATGGCCTTTTCTGCCAAAAAATTGCATTTTTTTGGTTAAAAGTTTTAAATGGAACATAAAATGTGTTGCATTATTTGAACTTGGGTTAACTTGCATTATTTAAAATAACGATAATTTCTTATATTTCATGTTCTGATGGAGTTCAGGTAGGCTTCATCCTAAGGCATAAATTACGCGTACAATACATGTATGATTATAGAAGTTTATATTTTATAATATATGTCCAGATGTTTATAAAAAAATTACTGTTTTTGCTACTTTGAGCCATTCATATGATTTTCACCATAAAATCCCTTACACTCAAATGTGAAAACCCTATAGAGACTTTATAATAGATGCAACTTCGTTTCAAACAATTTTATCAAAAATAACAATACAACCAACTGTCAATGAAAAAGAAAAGAGAAAAAGTCCCAGTCTATCAACAGCATTAGAAAAACATTTCCATATTTCGGCATAGTCCTCTTCTTTGAATTCTTGCTCAATGCATTCTTTTTCTTTTATTGTCTCTTTACATTCATCACCCACTTTATTCTAAAATAAAATAGTAAAAATTTAATATTGATAATTTGTCATTGTTTCTTATAAACATTATTCGGATAAATATTGACTGATTGTAGACGAATGTAGTACGGGGATTTAAAACTGTGCATTATTCTTGCGCATCTGGCAGAAAATTGAATTCACTTTGGGAATATTTGCGAAATGATTTTCGATGTCTTATGATAGTTACATTTGATCAAATATACAACTTTTATTGGGTATCCATGCAGAATATCAAAGGTTTTCGGCAAAATCGTATTTTATTGAGGGGAGATAATTTGTACAGATATAGATGGAAAAAATCAGCCTTTTGCTATTTATTCAAAAATTAGTTCGGTGAATCCAAATTTTTTTCATCCAAATTGAAGTAAAGTATATTAACTAGTAACTTATCAAATTAAAAAAAATTATCTGATGTAACTAAAATAAATTCAAATTTTGTAAAATTTACTTATTTTTCCAATCATTTCAACCAAAAATGCCGATTTTTAGATGACAAATTTCACGCTAGTATGGCCAATGACCCATAATTTTCATTTTATTTTTGGAATGCGTAAGGCATGAAAATATCAGAAAATTATATCTGAAATTTACAGATTCCCGTACCACTTAATGTCAACAGCTATATTCAAGAAAATGGATTGTTTATCAGTACTAATAGCAGTAGTGGAAACTATATAAACTGTTGTAGATGAACACGAACAACTTTTTTTCACATATACAATGGAACTATTATACTTTTAACATACATGTAATCAAATTTAAAAGCCCTACTGACTGCTTCAATTCAATCTCAATCCATATGTACAAAAAAAAAGAAAAAAAGAACTGATACTTTTATAAAACTTTTGTCAAAAGCTTTGATCTGTCTTTTTTCAAATTATTAACAATATATATAGAAGTACATTTTACATACTTCATTGATTTATTTCAAAACTAGTATAAAATTAATGTTTTTAATGCTATTCCGTATGAAAAATTTTTCTTACATAAAGATGCAGAGCAGACTGACATTAATACAAGATGTTTCAGTATCTTTAAATCGCTTTTGAACGATTGCTAGCCTTTTAATAATAAACATTTTTTTCACATTTCATTTAAATAAAAACGATAACTATTACTTCAAAACGCAGCATAATGAGCGTGAAGAGAGTCTTATATTCACTAATTAATTCACTAAATTGTACAATCTAGAGACTATGAAATTCATTAGTCAGAAATAAAACTATTAGCTACAGATGCTTGAAAGTATGCTACAGAAATGTAGAGGATTATAACATAATTCATATATAAAGGAAAAGCTACAGGACAGTTCAGACATATAACACCATTGTCCAAGATCTTAGTCGTATTCAAGGAATCTCTATCTGATAGTAAACAGGTATTTAAATATTTGATGTATTTTCCAATCACCTACCCCGTGTTCCTTTTCGGATTCTAGATTGCAAAAAATCTGACAAGCCTAAAACAAATATTAACATTGTAAAATTAACAACCCTGAATATAGATTTATAAAGCTGACATAAAATAATTACTTGGAAAAAATATGAGTGTGTTGCATTTTTGGGGTTCAAATTTTGTTGATAATGGTACTTCCATCACATTTCCAAACCTATATATTCACACCAACATACTTGATAAATACCAGAATACTACTTTTTTTCGATTCCAACACCAAGTTTTTAATTCTATGAATATATTCACAGTAACATACTCCTATATAAATAACAGAAAACTAGATCTTTTTTTTTATTTATTTTATTTAAGAATGTTCAAATTTGTATATTTAAGTTTTTTATTCGTCAAATATCAACTTTTTAATTCACTTCATGGTAATACCAATATTCATCTTTTAATGGATTTTAAACAATGAATTATGATATTATTTTACTTTTACATAGCATGTGCTTTATATTGTCAACAATTGTTTTAAAAAGCTATAGCTTGTTAACATGTTTTTTTAACCTTTTTGCTTCAGGTGTCGTTTTTCAATGTATTTGAAGAATAACCTTGTGAAAGTAATAAAAATTTTCCATGATTATAGAGTCATCATTTAAACTGCCTTAAAATTATTCTTTCATTTTGTTCTGCTGATGAGTATTGATTATGAAAATGGCACTGCTTTGTCATTTAAACGAAAATTATAACTTTAAAAAAATTTCAAGAAAGTTAACGTGTGACTTCAATTTTAAGATCACTGAGCAAAAAATCGTCCTACCTTAACCTCAAATGAACAATAAAAGGATAAAAGAGTAAATAAAGCATTATACTTGACTTAAGCCGCTCTTACGCTACACCGTTTAACACAAACGTATGAAGAACGGATGAAAATCATTTTTGTACGGTGGTAAATATTTTTGTTCGTTCACGAATTCCAGTGAAAACGCACAAAAACCGGTGGTATACTGTAAGTACACCGTGAAGCCGCTCTTACACTACGACGTATAGCACAAACGTATAAAGGAACGGATAAAAATCATTTTTGTACGGTGGAAAATATTTTTGTTCGTTAACGAAATATAATGAAAACGCACAAGCAAAGGAGGTATACAGTGTGTAAACCGTACATGCACAGTCCTGGCACCGAATAAACCGAATTCGCACCGAAATGACACCGAAACCCTAGCGCACGAACACCGAATAAAACGTCTTTAAAAAGGGAAACATACCGAACGAATACCGAATAAAACGGATTGTTAACGAAAACATAACGTACGAGCACCGAATAAAAACGAATTGAAAAGGTACTATGTAAAACTGACGATTTTTAAAGGTCCTTAGACCCCCCAACAACACAGGGGCGTGCTTTCGGCCTTGAAAAAATTGTTTACTTTTTACTCCGATATTCATATTTGATAGTAAGCATTTTTTCAAGGCCGGAAGCAAGTCCCTGTTCTCAACAACTAATTTTACACAGATAATCATTACAGCGTTCTTGACCAATTAAATTCCTTTTTTCCAAATAACAAAATACCAAAGAATGCTGCATATGCGCATTTCAACAACTTATGTCTCATCAGTCCAGATCAAATCAAAACATTTGGAAATCCATGAAGCGAAATACGTGTTAAAGCTGACAGAGAAGAAATTACCAATAGGATCTAAATAGGTGAGAGAATCACCTAGGAGAAGAACTGTCGGGTTAAAGTTAACTTTCTCCATCAACGACACAAGGTGAAAATGTCAATGAAAATATTCAAGACCAAGATCGGGTTACAGTTATACAGTTTCTATGGTAGCGAATGCTGCTCATCACATATAACGTTTTGAAAAGGCGAGAAAACTGGACTTTTTTTTTTTATGTTTTGGGTATGTTACAATATAAATATAATTCACCAAACACTGCAATACTCTTGCAATTACTAAATTAAATAAGCAACTTAAAAAAAATGTAGTGTGTAGTACCTTCTATTGGATGACCAGATAATAAGCAACCCTCGTAAATTCGTGAGCAAAATAAGAATAGTAAAAGTAAGCCACATTTTAAAAGGTAAAAAGACAGAATAGGTGAAGCCATAAGGTCTAATATATGGGCCTGTCTTTCTGTTCCTTTCTTGTATTTTTTAGCTGTTTCGCTTTGTATTTAGTTATTTTTATATATTTTATATCTTGTGCTTATTATCTTTTAATTGTGGCCTACTTTTACGATTCTTATTTTGTTAATTGTGGTCCTTGCACAACATATATTTTTTATAAATTCGCTTTATTCGGTGCTAGTCCGGTTGGTTTCCGTTGCAAGTCCGGAACGCAAACGGTTTATCCCTTATCTCTTCGGTTAAAGTCCGTTTCACCAATTTAATATGACGTACATGAACGGATGCAAGACGGCCAAGTAACGAATGAATAACGTATATACAACGCATAAGAAGCGAACAAAACGTATATCTACCGTACATTCACCGGATATTTTGTGCGGTATATGTCCATTCCAAGTTTTGAACATGTTCAAAATTTTTCACCGTACAAAACGGACATCACCTTAGTTGTACCGTATTCACCGGATAAGAAACGGACGACAAACGTGTATGAAGGGAGACGAACGTATATAATTTATTTTCATACGTTCGGCGTTCGTTTGGGTTACACAGTGTAGTGTAAGAGGGGCTTAAATGCATAGTCGTGATACCGAATTAACCAAAGCCGCACCGAACGAACATCGGAACCCTACAGGACGAGCACCGAATAAAACGTATTTATAACGGTAACATACCGGACGAGTACCGAATAAAACGAATTGCTAACGAAAACGTACCGGACGAGACCGAGTAAAAACAAACTGAATAACTATGCAAAACAATCGATTTTTCAAAAAGGCTATCCCAAGATTTTCTACGTTTGTCTACTGTCTTTTTATTGTTTTTTCTTGTGTAGCTCCCTAGAATATTGCGGCATGGGATTGTAATTTTTGGCCATTGTAAGTGTTTCCTGTAATCTTTGCTATATTAGACCAGTGTCTTTTGACCACTCAACAACTTATTTTACACAAATAATCAGATAATCATTACGGCGTGCTTGTTCAATTATATTCATATTCCCAAAATGTCACCGAATAGAATAGCAAGGGAGTGACCTAAGAAAAGAACTGTCTGGTCACAGATAACCTTTTTCACTAACGACCAAAGGCGAAAATTTCAGTGAAGATATTCAAGACAAAGAAATGATCAAAGTTATACAGTCTTTAGTGGATGCTCAATATAAATACAAATACACAAACACTGCATAAGTCTTGCAATTACTAAATTAAATAAGCAACTTTAAAGAGGTAGTGTATAGCACCTTCTATTGGATGATCACATAAGCAATCGTTGTAAATTCGTTTTAAGCAAAATAAAAATCGCAAAAGTAGGCCACATTTTAAAAGGTCAACTAGGGGCTCAGAGACTGAGCCTGTATCGCTCACCTGACAAAATATTCTTTGCCATGCATGACCAAAAAAGATGTATTTTATCAATGAGGTCTAATGTTAAGCTTTGTTCTCCATTGGCACAAGTGTTTTTAGTCTGATCCTATTGAAATGAGTAATCTTTGAAAAGGACCTTCAATACACCATTCCATCACAGTTTAGTTAAATTTGCTTTAACACTTTCAGAGAAGATAATGAAAAGTATAGTTTTCACATACCGCTCTACGATGTTCAACTATGTTCTGCACTGGAGGCTATGTTTTTTGTTGGATCGAAATGAAATGAGCAAATATTGTAAAGTACCTTGTGTACATCATTCCTGTAATTTTGGTTGAATCTGCTTCAGCAGTTTCAGAGAAGAAGATTAAAATGTTACTTTTCCCATAGGGTAGAAGGTTAAACGTAAGTTCCGCACTGGCGGCCATGTTTTTTGTCAGATTGAAATAAAATTTGCATTCTTTGTAAACGACCTCTGGTACATCATTCCTGTAAAGTTTGGTTAAATTTGCTTCAGTCGATTCAGAGAAGAAGATAAAAATGCTTCCCATAGGGTCCAATGTTGAACCATGTTCCGTGCTGGCGCCCATGTTTTTTGTCAGATTTGAATGAAATGAGCAATCATTGTTAAGGACCTTAAGTTCATAATTCCTCTTGGTCTGGTTGAATTTGCTTCAGTGGTTTCAGAGCAGAAGATGAAAATGTGATTTTTCCCATAGGGTCCAATGTTAAACCTAAGTTACGCTCTGATGGCCATGTTTTTTGTTGGATCGGGACGAAATGAGCAAACTTTGTAAAGGACCTGTCATTCATCATTCCTGTAAAGTTTGGTTGAATTTGCTTCAGCCGATTCAGAGAAGAAGATTGAAATGTGATTTTCCCCGTAGGATCAAATGTTAAACCATGTTCCGTGCTGGCAGCCATGTTTTTTGTGGGATTGGAACAAAATGAGCAATCATTGTTAAGGACCTTTAGTACATAATTCCTCTTAAGTTTGGTTGAATTTGCTTCAGTGGTTTCAGAGCAGAAGATGAAAATGAGATTTTTTCCCATAGGGTCCAATGTCAAACCTAAGTTCTGCGCTGGCGGCCATGTTTTTTGTTGGATCGGAACGAAATGAGCAATCTTTGTAAAAGACCTTCCATACATTATTCCTGTAAAGTTTGGCTGAATTTGCTTTAGCCGATTCAGAGAAGAAGATAAAAATGTGATTTTCCCGTAGGGTCAAATGTTAAACCATGTTCCGTGCTGGCGGCCATGTTTTACGTCGGATCTGAACAAAATGAGCAATCATTGTTAAGGACCTTTAGTACATCATTCCTGTAAAGTTTGGTTGAATTTGCTTCAGTGGTTTCAGAGCAGAAGACGAAAATGTGATTTTTCCCATCGGGTCCAATGTTTAACCTAAGTTCCCCGCTGGCGGCCATGTTTTTTGTCGGATCGAAACGAAATGAGCAATCTTTGTAAAGGACCTTCCATACATCATTCCTGTAAAGTTTCGTTGAATTTGCTTCAGTTGTTTCAGAGGAGAAGATGAAAATGTGAAAAGTTTAACGGCCGGATGACGGACGCCAAGTGATGGCAATAGCTCACACTGACCCTTTGGGTCAGGTGTTCTAAAAAGGACAAAATAAACAAAGTAAAAAAATAATAAAAGATTGTCTAAAAACAGAAGAAAGGAACCCAAAGTATGGCTTAAATTATCGGCCTTATGGCCTCCATCTAGGGGGCAACCTGATAAATTATGTTATTTTTCAGTGGTTCAAGTTTCTCTTGTTCTGGCAGGACCATAATTTTGGTTTTCCGTCCGGTTGCCTCATAGGTAGCCATAAGGTCGAAATACTGGTATTTCCTTCTGTTCTTAGCTGTTTTTTTCTTTTTTTTATATTTTATAGTTTCTGCTTATTATCTTTTAATTGTGGCCTACTTTGACCATTCTTATTTTTATTTACATGTTAATTTTGGCCATTGCACAACATGTATTTTTATAAATTCATTTCATTCGGTGCTCGTGCGGTTAGTTTCCGCTTTTTAAGTCCGGAACTCGAACGGTGTACCTGTAATCTCTTCGGTAAAAGTCCGTTTCACCAATTTAATCTACGGTACATGAACGGATGCAAGACGAACAAGTAACGAATGAGTAACGTATATACAACGCATGACAACCGAACAAAACGTAAACCTACCGTACATTCACCGGACATTTTAAGCGGGTTATGTCCGTTCCAAGTTTGAACATGTTCAAAATTTTTCACCGTACAAAATGGACATCACCGTACTTGTACCGGAACGGACGACAAACGTATATGAACATAGACGAACGGATATAATTTATTTTCATACGTTCGGCATTCGTTCGTCTAGTGTAAGAGGAGCTTTATATAGTAACTTTTGTAAACATTTACAGATTGCATTGTTGAATTCGCACAATTAGGTTTGTTCACATTTGCCCCAAACACATATTTGCATGATCACGTTAAAACAGTGCTTGTTAACATTTAAAAAATGAAGTCGCAATGTGTTCTGTAGGCTTTGTTCAATTTTGAAACTTCTTGGTGCCATTAAAGTACCAAAAATCACGTAATTTTGTCATTACTTTCATTTTTATTGGAGCATTTTTTCAAACAATACAAAACCCTTTTACTACAACATTACATTTGAAACATGGGACAAAAAGAAATAAACAACCATTTAGTCTTCCACTTAATTCCAGGTGTGACACCTGATACCCCCATTTACTCCATGTTATAACTGCTGTTTAGTAGCTAATTAAATGACGTTATTTGTGGGACTGCATTGAAAGTGACTGCTTCATTGATTGGTAAAATAACATGTAAAAATCCAGTGACGTAAAACATTTCGACTGTTTCCATTAACGTAACAATGAAGGGATATGGCGTAAATGCAAATGAGACAAAGTCTCTGTACAAATACATTGTACAACTAAGTAACGGAGCAGCGCTTTAATTGATGTTCTTCATCTTCAAGTCACCACGAGGCTTTCAATGATGAGTTATATTCATACCTCATAATAACCTCAAGAAATAGCTTAATTGAAAGAAACTGTATCATACAATGGCACACTGTATGCATGTAAATTTGCAAAGCAGCTACTTCGATGCGCCCGATAAAAAAGCAAAAAAAAGACAAAAACAAAAAAGCAGAGATATATAGACGAAACGGATGTAACAAATGAAATAATACGTTCAACCAGTAAATGTCCCAACATCGATCATTGCCTTGTGAATACAATTTTCAACTTTTCACCTGTTTTTAACTCTAACATGAAAAAGAAAGGAAATGGGGTAAATGTCAAGGAGACAACATCCCATATCCAGGTTAAAACGACCAAAAACAAAACATCTAGGGATCACCATATGGTCTTCAACACAGTGAGGGACCTCACACCATATAAGTAAGCTCTAAATGGCCCCGAAAAGGTAAAAAAGTGAATAAATCAATGGAAACAAACCACATCCAATAACCCAAATATCAAGAAACAAAAATTTTATAAGAAGACAAGGACAAGCCAATGACCAACATATTCCTGACTTGGGACAGGTGCAAAAATTGCGGTGGGGTTAAACTCGTTTTCTTGGATCCAAACCCTCCCCCTATGTGTGGTGAATGGCTAAAAATAAATACACAAAAAGACTCACAGTAAAAATCAAACTAGAAAAAAGTCCAACTTATCAAGACGAGTACCCTTACAATGAAGTACATAAAACATGAAGACAATACATACAGGTACTGTCCGGACAAATGCTTGCAGTTTATTAACTGCGGTGTTTCATCAGATATTTCCTTTGATTGTTGCACTTAATATGCATTTTATCTAAAACAACTTGGATTTGTAACGATTTAAAAAGAAAGCAATACCAAATAATTTCTATAAAATATGTTAGAAATATTGCTGAATGAGAAACCGGTATTTAACAAACGTTTCGAAATCCTCATGTTAATATTTATTTCAAAGGGGAATCAAAAAGGCATTTTCCCTAATTTTTAACCATTTAATAGTACATAACATTAGAAATAAGGTTGTGTTTTTGTGTTGTTCTTGGTTCTGATTTTCATGAGAAAGTTATTCTTTACATAAACATAAAGAGGTGTAAAGTCAAAACAGGAAAAAGTGAAACCATTAAAAAACTGAAGTCCTGGTCAAACTGGGTTAATATAATCCGGAGCAGCTTTATCCTGATTAACATAATCCATAATACAGGTATAGCTCCAGTTTGCATTATTTCATCTTATATTGGGTTACCTTAATACTAGTCAGACCACGTTGTAGATTAATTTGACTACCTGTGTAAATCCGGGTTTCTGTCACAGTGAGGTCCCTAGATTCAATTGCAACAACATGCTATAAAACATCCAAAGATATAAATAGCTTATGAGAGTCTTTTCATACGAGCAATTCATACCTCTTTGTTCCCACAAAAGCAGGTATATTTCTTTCCCGGAAGAGTGACAAATGTCACCACACATACTGGTACAATTACAAATTTCATCATCAAATGGGGTACTTTCTTATTTCCTCGGTAAAATATATTGATTACAATAACTTGCATGACGGTAGATCCACCAGATAATCCAAGGATAAAGTTGAAAAATATAACTGTAATGATAAATTAAAACAAATACATACCAAAAGTACAGTCATTAAGGTCTCGGGTGGTCATTTCGAGAAATAATGTCTCTTAAGGTAATACGTACGTAAATGCAAATATTTTCGGTTTTCGAAAAAAAAAATTACATGCAAGTGCATCAAATGGAGCTGGATATTATATTTGAAGAAAATTGATTTTAGCTATTTTAATGTTTGAAATATGACCAATTGAAAAATAAGTTATGTTGCATTCATATAGAATATATGTAAAATCTACAGAAAAATGGTGTATCCTTCAATTTTTTTTTTCGCAAAAATGAAATGTTTAAAACATTGAAATTTACGTTTCAATATTATAAATTAATAAAGGGTCACCAATATAAATAGTTAATTTTAGGATAAGTTCAATGAAAATGCATAATTCTGGATAAAACCCGCTGTCAAATTAGCGACGTCGTCGATCAAAGCTATGATTTTCGGCGTGATTTGAATGATGAACCAATATTCGTAGACATATCTCACGAAATGAACTCGGTGGCCATATAAAAATATATCAATAAACACCATATCAGTTTTTCAGAAAAATTGTAAGATACAGTTTGAAATAACGATGATTTAAACTAATATTTCCATTTATTTTACGCTCATTCTCAAGCCAATTTATAACGTTCACCTATAGGGGCACCGATTTACGTACCTCTCACCTTTAATGCAGATTTAGGTTAAGCATTAGGAAGGCAAAAATTATATGCAAGAACTGATGGTAGTATTTTGCTTCCGTGTCTGAATTATACGTTTTACTAAATTTCGATTTTGTATGTTTTCCTAAACAAGAGGCTCTCAAGAGCCTGTATCGGTTACATGGGCCATGGCTGCATGGAGAGTCCAAATAACCTAAATAATAAATACCTTATTTTCAAGTATGTTAAAATACCCTGATGCTATTTTCTTCAAATGTTTGGTTGCAATTGGTTTAGAAGTTTCAGAGATCTTTGAATGTGTTTTACCATAACGTCCAATGTTAAACTAAGATCTCTGCTGGCACCGATCTTGGATGAGGTGTAGACATGTGGGACCATCCAGGAACTATTACAATAAAGTTTAAGTCCATTGCCCATGTAGTTTCAGGGGAGATAATCTTTTGGATGCTTCCAACAGAGTCCAATGTTAGACTATGTTCCCTGCTGCCAGCTATCTTGGCTGTAATGTGTAATTCCCAGACACATTTCTAAAGGGGCCAACTAAAGACTTTAGTGACCAAGTCTGGTTCAAATCAAAGACATTTTAATGTTTTCCCATAGGGTCAAATGTTAAACTAAGCTCCCCGATGGTGATCACCTTGGATGGGGTCGGAAAATGACCATGTTCAATAAAATGTAGTCTTTGACATACTGAACGTTTTTGCAACTTAAACTTGATCTTTATCTCAAATCATTTTTAACATACAAGACAAAATGTATAAAAATCAACAAATATTAAAACATTAAAGGGCACTAACTCTTAAATGGAATTTCTACAAAATTTACATCTGGAAGCACTGAACATTTTTACAATTTAACTTAGCCTCTATCTCAAACTGTTTTTGAAATACAAGACGAAATAAATAAAATCACAAAAAATTGGCCCTAAGGGCAAGAACCCCTACATGGGTATTTAAATTCTTTTCAAAATTGCCAAGTGTGTAGATCTATATATGCTGAACATTTTTGCAATGTAAACTTAGCATCTATCTCAAACTGTTTTTGAAAAATAAGATGAAATATATGAAAACACGGAAAATTTGACCAATAAAAGACAATAACTCCTATTTTGGTACTTGGATTTTCTTCAAAATAGGCATGTGATCTTGATTTCCTGAAAATTTTAGAATTTTACTTACATTCTATCTCAAACTGTTTTTGAAATACAGGATTAAATATATAAAAATCACGAAAAATTTGACCAATGAAAGGCAATAACTCCTATATAAATTCTTAGATTTTCTTCAAAATGGATATGTGGGTGGATCTTTATATGCTGAATATCTTTGCAATAAAAATCCCTCCATCGTAGTTTGTCCTTAGCTATTTTTGAGATTACTGATTATTCGGGTTTCGTTTGGTTTTATGCATTACAAAACTTTTGTTTTTGATATTGTGGATTTCCTATGTTTGGGTTCTAGTTCTGCTGATGAGGAATCAATTTCCGAAATGGCCATACAGCTCATTAAAATTTATTGCAGTTGGAGTAAATATGTGTTATAGTCTCATGTTCATTTTCTCCATATCTTTTCGTAAAATAATTAACTTCATTATAAAACTGTTTTGAAATATAAGACGAAATATATAAAATCAAGAAAAATTTGTATGGGTATTAAGATTTTCTTTAAAATTGATATGTGAGTAGATCTTTACATGCTGAACATTTTTTTTAAGGTTTCAATATCCATTATAGTCCAAAGTGAATTTACTTTATATATTTTAAATTTTTTTATTGCCTAGAAGTGCATTTACTAAAAACTTTCCATGCGTTTTCTCTACAGTTTGGATTGTGGAAACCGGAATTACCTTACCTATCCATGGAGTAGCATCTGCTGATGGTGGTAGTTTATCAGCAACTAAAAGTTGGAAAACTGACATTGCCAGCATAACAGTTATTTCTAATGACACTTTTTCTCCGGAACTTACAGGAAGAATAAATCCAAGAACTAACAATACAGTTATCATTATAGACGGCAGTATGATGTTTGTTATATAGAATGCCGGCTTTCTTTCCAATGTGATGTAAAAGGTAACATCGGGATACGGTTCCGGACAGCAACCGTAATATAAAACATGCTTCTGTGCTGTTATTTTAGGAACTTCCCACTCTACGTTTGCTTTCATTGATGACATGTCCCCGGAGTCACGGGGATCAAAATCCAAATGAAATCCATGGTATGACCAAGAACCGAAAACAAGCGAGCATGTTTGTTTATCGAATGGAAAGCTTTGAACGTCAATTGGACAAAGAGCTTCAATTACTGTTGGAAAATTGTAGTAGACAGTACCATCTGAATAAATATTTGGTCTGTAGTCTGCCATTCCATAAAACTCTGTTGCAATGCTGTATAAAATCAAATTAAACCTTAACACGACATAAAACTATATTTATATGAGCATTTGATAGATAATATCTGAGCACATAAATAGATATGAAAGAAACAAATGTGTAAAAAATAAGAAGTAAACTGCCAACTGTAAGAGCGAACGCATTTTAGGCGATTTCGTTATTTTAGGCAAAATATTGTTTTTGTTTTTTGTTTTTTTTTGTTTGTTTGTTTGTTTTTTTTTGTTTTGTTTTTGTTTTTTGTTTTTTTTTTCTTGTAATAGGTTGTCACAGTAACTTAATTAAATTAAAAACATGAACAAGAGGCTCTCAAGAGCCAGTATCGCTCACCTGATTCCTGCAGCATTATAATTCCCAATTGTTGGTCCATCTTTGGTGGTGTATGTACATAAAAATCAGAATATTTTTATAAAATTTAATTAAAATTGTTTACGCAGTTTCAGAGAAAATTTTTGAATGCAGTTTCCAAACTTAAGGGGCCTATATTAATCTACGTTCCCTGCTTGCAGCTATTTAACATAAAACTTTGAAGAGTGTCACATAAAGACTATCATATCAAAATTCTACTGAAATTGTTCAAGCAGTTTCAGAGGAGATCTGTTTATGCATTTCCAACTGGGTGCAATGTTAGACTAAGTTTTGCTACTGGTGGCCATGTTGGAAGACGGATCAGCACCAAAGTAACAAGCTTGGTCAAAATCTCACAAGTTTTATTTATGCAATGTTTAAATTGAATCCATTCAATTGTTTTCCATGATATCTTTGTATGCATTTCCCCTTAGTTTAACAAAAAATGAAAAACATTAAAATTTTGAAAATTTTACGGAAACGGGGCAATAACTCTTAGACGGGTCATCAGATTTTCTTCAAAATTTCAGCATGGGTAGATCTTCTCATGCTGATCATTTTTGCTACCTGTCAGATTTTTGATATCTGTAACGGTTTTTGAGTCATTTTCCAAAAACTATAATTTAACCCTATGTTCTATTTTTAGTAACGGCAGCCATGTTGTTTGACCTAAGACATACAAAATAGCAAATTTTAAACTAGATACCCTAGTAATGATTCAGTTAAAGTTTGGTTCTATTTGACCCAGTTGTTTCAGAGGAGAAGATTTTTGAAAGTGAGCTAAACACGGACGGACGGACGACGGACGCCAAGTGATGGCAATAGCTCACCCTGGCATAGCCAGGTGAGCTAAAAAGGTAAAACAAGATGTGTTTCGTGAAACACTTATGCGCCCGAGAAGAAGTCGACGAAGAAATATTAAGCATGGTGCTTCTGATTCTGTTATAAATTGAAGAGTTATATTACAGCAAGTAATGATTGTAACTAGATGCAAACAAAGTAGTCACCTAATTGACCCTCGTCCAAATTATTATCAAACCATAATTCAGAAAACAACTTTTACCCGCCTCCCTTTTCTTTGTGAAGCATTTTTGATTAAGTCATCGAGCTTCTGTCCATCAGTGTCTTCAATACTCTGATCATTTGATTGCACCATAACTTTTTTCATTCACATCAGTACTGAGTCTCTAAAGGAATACACAGAAGAGTAGAGAATAGGAATTGGGTTGCATCAGAAATTAAAACGTATTTTAGATAACATTCCAAATCATTGATACGTAAATTTTACCTGGCAAAAGAAACAGACTGAACGTAATAGATCACCAAAGGGTATTTTTAAGTTTTTAATGAAGAAAATATGCTGAATAATATTAAAGATCCCTTTTTTGCAATACAAATTCTGTAGATATCAAGAAACACTTTCTCATTGATGAAATTAATGTTTCTATGTATAAAACAAATAAAATATAATTTCACGTTTCTTGTGAAATTATATCAAATAGTCACATGCAAAGGTCAGAGTCACGAGGTCAAATATTCTGGTACCAATTTAAAGGTCTTCCCACAAGGAATACACATGTAAAATATGAAAACCCTTTCACT
The DNA here is from genome assembly GCA_002080025.1 of Modiolus philippinarum. Lineage (NCBI taxonomy): Eukaryota > Metazoa > Mollusca > Bivalvia > Mytilida > Modiolidae > Modiolus > Modiolus philippinarum. The sequence continues at coordinate 2,344 of MJUU01052732.1, read as the reverse complement.
TACCACTCAATGTTTAAGTTTTTATGTATTTGATCACATGCCAGGGTCAAGATCACAAGGTCATATATTCTGGTACCAATTAAAAGGTCTAGCTAAAGGGATGCACATGCATTATATGAAAGCCATATCTCTTCCATTCAAAAGATATTAAACCCAATGTTAAAGTTTTATTTTTTTTCAAAAGGTCCATTTCATACCAAGGTCAAGGTCATGATGTCAAAAATTTGGATATTGTGTGAAAGGTCTTGCCATAAGGAATGCACATGAAAATATGAAAACCCTATCACTTACCATTAAAAAGATAAACCAAACGATAAAAGAGATAAACAGAGAGAAAGGGGAGGGCATAAATATATAACATTTAAAAGGATCAAAATACTGTTTATTGACCAGTGTAGCTCCTGTTCAGTTTTGAAGTAAAGTTTACAAAGATGGCAGGCCGGGCTTAACATATAATTCCAAGGATTTACCGTACATTGGAAGAAGCAAAAATGGAAAACAATTTTCTCTTACGATTCACCCTCATTGACCTCACAATTATGTATTTTGTGGTACACAAAGAGGCTTTGGAGTTGGATATGAACTAGTTGTATTGCATTAAGGGAATTTTAATGGCTGAATACCAAGTAATAGCACATCACGCATGATATCGTATATCGGGTTATTTTCGCGGGTCAAAAATTTCGCGGATTCGAGTGGAAAATGTATGCCAAAAATTAAGCGTTTTAAATTTTCGCGGATTATCAAAGATTCTGATATATCATAAGGATACATAAAATATTCGCGGAATTTATTTTCGCGATTTAAGTCCATCCGCGAAAATACGCGAAAATTAAAACCCCGCGAAAATTTCCCGCTGTACGGTATGCTGTCACGTACATTTTCGACGTTTGGACCACTGTGAGATCTCGTTGGACGTGCTTAATGTCACCCATTAACGGTGTTGGTTTTTTTTTCGTTTTTTTTTAAACCACCGCCGTCACAAGTAACAAGCAACCACAGAACAGCTGGTCGGCATCAAAAGTTCACTCCATTTATTCATCATAAGGGAAAATGTGAATTTCAGTGTAAATCTATGTTCCGCTCTATGTTCAGCACTTGTGACCATGTTTTTTCGGAAGTAAACAATCGTTGTTAAAGACCTTCCATACATCATTTTTGTGGAGTTTGGTTGCATTTTGCCTCAGTGTGTTCGGAGGAGAAGATGAAAATGTATAACAAACGAGTGTAGAACACCAAATGATGGCAATAGCTCACAGACCCTTTGGATCAGTTGAGTTAAAAAAGACTGATAAATGACATCAAATGACATATATTTATTATTGGGAATAACGAACGGACGAACGAACGGACGAACGGACACCCTGATCACTATATACCGCCCGCTAAAGCGGGGAATATAAAAATGGTCATGGGCTAACCACTGACTTTTCCATGAACATCCTCTTAAATATCCAAAGCACATTTAAGTTTGATTTTATGAATTTACCTGTCATACAGTGTTAAATCGGGTACCCATATTCTCTTGTATGGAACTATGATGTTGCCGACCCCTCCATAATCACTGGGATTCCAAGAAAGTAAACAATCTTGCCATTTCTGAAAAAAAAATAATATTATTGCTCTTTTTTCAAAATGTAAACAATACAGTTTTCCAAAAGCATCGACCATCAAGTTCTAGAACTCAATAAAATGTTATTTTCAGGTAAAACCTTAAAAATGCAGAAGTCGGTCGATGATAATCTGATTGACATTTCTTTATGCGAATGAGGACAATCAATACAAACAAAATAAAAACATATGGAAGACGAAATATACTCATAAACATTCGTTATTTTCAACTATCAACAGAGATAATCGGGAAGGTTTGCGCTTAGTCAAAAAAAGTTTTGGTCACTTCAAGATAAAAGAAAAACTATAAAATATCTGCCCTTATTAGCAGATTTATAGGTGTCTTATGGAATGGATTTAGTAACTGTTATGAAAAATGTAAACATGGTTTTGAATTGATATGAATAGTGCAATTATTGCTGCGGTCAAGGAAGTGGCAAAACTTTTATTGTAACGAAGTAAAGATTAACACCCAAGCTTACACAATGTGTAAGATTCATCGATGTGAAATGTCTACATTGTAGATATATCAGACGCGAAAACCTGACAAATGTATACAATGTTGTCTTTGTACGACGGCGAGTCAGTGAAAGATTGAGAGCTTGGGGTGTAAATTCTAACTTCGGTAAACTAAAAGTTTTGCCACTTGTATGGAACGCCAAAACTGTCTTATTATGTTCACTTGCTATTATATGATGTGCGTTTACCATTATATGATGTGCATTTACCATTA
>MJUU01052731.1:15669-29059 GCA_002080025.1 Modiolus philippinarum | reverse complement strand
ATTTTGCTCCTCTATTACTCTTAATCTTTCATGCATGTTAATACAACCCCTGTCAATATTGCATATATTTTTTGAATGCTCTTGCACTTGCCTTTTGATATCTGAAACCTCCGAGTCAATTTTCTGACAGTGAGTTTCCATGGCTACTAGCCTGGACACTATTTCATCCAATATATTGAGTTTATTAAGTTTTTCTGTTACATCATTCATAAAACGGCCCAAATCGGGAAATGCTGGTGTAAGTGGTGTAAACTGGGGTAAGTTCATACTGACATTTTGGTTCATTGGATTCACTGGATTCATGGTCATAGGAGTAGGATGAGGAGGCTGTGGGTGCTGGGCAGGAGTAAAGGGATATCCACTGTATCCACTGTATGGACTATAAAGAGTTTGGTGGGCAGCAGCATACACATTACTAGTAGGCGTAGATTGTTGTTGTTCTATATTATTAAGATTTGAGCTGGCGTTACTTCGCTGTTCGCTGACCTTTTGTCGTAGCGAATTTAAATTACCTAAGTGTAAACACTAATATTATAACAGCTTTATTTTGAAGCGTTTGTCGTAGCGAATTCACATGACCCAAGTGTAAATATATTAGAATAGAATAAGGACTTATTTAATTACAGCTTCATTTTGAAGAAATGACTTTCCCAAACAGTCCATAGTTTCTTCAGATTTTTTAATGATTAGTTTCGTTTCGACAGTTTTATTTTGAAATTTAGATTGGCACTTACCCCTCAAGTAAAACACAATTTTTGACATTTCTGTTTTGCACTTTCTGTTTGTGTTGCATTGTGCATTCATGTTATTATGTTTGTTCATTATAAAAAATATATTTCATAATTTTATCAGCAAATATGCAACAGTTACACTGTGTACATCGACGGGAAATGCATTTAACGAAAATAAACCACGTTTTGTTCTTGTCTGTTGTTGATCTCACAATGACAAGAATGTCCTAATCCATACCTCAGATGTCTCGAAGCTCGATTAACGTGAACAATTATTCATGGTCCCTTTGACTTCGACTATTCGAAGTACAGGGAAAAATGAATCATCCCTTTTATTATAAATGTAAGTGTTTAACTTCTCTTGGTTTATTGATATGTCAAGATTAAAAAAGAATTATGAGCGCTGTTGCTATTTGATTTATCTAAAAATCAGATTGGCAGGATAAATTTCGTCTGTAAAGTTAGAAAATTAAGGATTATTTAAAGCTTAACTATCGTCCAAATATCTATATATTTCACAAAAGGATATGGAGTAAATGGACATGAGATCATAACACATATGTTGACTCTAACTGTAATAATCTTAATTAGCTGTATGGCAATTTCGGGAAATTGTTGTTCCAACTCCACACTGCATTAAAAGACAAACTCGTGCATTAAATATTTACGAAAGGACATAGAATAAATGATCATGAAACCATACGACATAAGTTGACTCCAACTGTAATAATTTTAATTATACGTATGACCATTTCGGAAATATGTATTGTTTAATGGATCCATTAAATGCTGTTAAGAATGGTCCTTTTAATTTTTTTACCATGAATTGTGACTCATAGCAAAACATAGTTAAGAAATAAATATGCTATGAGAGGTCAACATTTGGTACCTACATGTATACCTATCATTTGCCGACAGACTGTATCACTGAAACGAACAAAATAAAATCAAGCAGAAAATGTAATGCTTTTATAATATCTGACAAGTCCAGTTGGTATGTTTGTCGTCAATGAAAAACGATTTAAAGGTGTTGAAACAAATGTGAGTAAATCCTGATTTTAAAGACCATTTAATCAAATATCTATATGATTATTTGATCAAATGCTTTAATGACTACCAAACGTAGTTAAAACTGTTTAGAATTTGCTAAAATGTTTACAAAGACCCAAATAAGAAACAGGGTAAAAGTGAGAAGTAAATCTAATACAAGAAGTTTCTGTTTTTATTCTATTATAAGAAAACATTAGTGGAAAGACTAAAACATTAAGTGATATTTCAAGACAAGCATGACAATGTCCACTTTGACACTGTGACAGACTTAGACATTTGCACGATCTACATAGTTAATATTTTGTAACTTCATGTAACTACAATCACTTCATTAACTTTTATTTAACAGGCTGATAGAAACACTGTTTTGTGCCTCTTTTAGATTGATCTTGTGTCAAATATTTGTTTACTTTTATTTATATAAATACCGATAAGATTGTAATTAAGAAATTACCTGAGTTATCGATCTTTTGTCACTTTAAATACATTTTCTTGCATCTATTTAATAAGTGCTAATTGTAGCCTCGTGGTTATAACAATGTCGTTTGATCACCTTGATATCACAGAAAAGTAGCGTAGGTTCGATCATTGGACAGGAAATCCTAAAAGGATTTTGCATAATGATTAAGCTTCAGAGAAAGAGAACCTGATGATACTTTTATCATGATCCGTTAAAAAGGGGATTGTTTGATCGTTTTTAAAGACTCAATTCGTATAACGCAACATTTTTTTTTCTTGGATTTGCTTAAACCCCTTCTAAACTTCTTTAATTTTGATTCTTATTTATGCAAAAAATGATTTAAATTGCACTGCATACCGCAATAAATTAACCTTCTTCAACATAATATAATGAAGTTGAATTTCCAAGAACTCTATAATGTGTATTTAAAAAAACACACAATGACTAAAGTTAATAAATTTTGTTGTAATACGGCCCTAGGTGAAAATGGAAAGTACATATTTTACGACTGTTCAAATGACACTTGTCTCTAGTTTAAGATACACTCGACCAGAACTCTATAAATTGGCACCATGGAAAACATGTGTATAAAGATAACAAAATACCGAAGTGTCTTTTTATAATTCATGTATTAATTATTATTATAATTGCATATTTTCAATTTAAGCGCGAGAAAATGTACGGGGACATTCAAGGATAAAAGTAGGCCTGCAATTCATTTGAATGTAGTTGTTTTGCATTTGCTCGCCCGATTATACTTATGTGAACACTGTTTTCTGTTCTTTTGAGCAAATTAAGATAATGAACCTCGTTTTAGGTTGTGATCCTCGCGACAGTTTTCAGTTGCAATTGTAGTTCACTACTGAACTCGAAAATACCAGTCATGAAATAGCTGCCTATCCCCAAAAAATTAATTTGCCCTAGATAAGAGAGCGCGAAGTGCACTTCAAAACTGAACTATTCAATTTTTGAAGTGCACTACTTGGAACGTTTTGACTGGACCCAAATGGAATTTTATTTCTCAATCTTAAAGCCATTTTTCGAATATTGCTTTTTGATTTTATAATCCTCTACTGAATTTACTTGATTTTTTTAGAAAAAAGATTTTTTTTTATAAAAGATGCATGCTCTTTAAACATGATCTAATTGTTTAATCCATTTTTCAGACTTATTTGTTTAAGATATACACGTTTAAAACTTTATTAGCTAATTTAGATTTGTAATTTTCTATATTTGGAACCACTTCAGTTCTGGGAAACTCAGAATTCAGAACTCAGGGTTACCTATTTGGGTAATTTTGCAATGATTCAAGTGTTGGCTTTTTTTACAAAAACTTGGTATTTGTTTGTTTTTTGTTTTGTTTTTTTTTTTGGCTTTTTTTTTCAAAACGGGAAATAGATTTTTTTTTCATATTCTGCCTACAAAAAAGAATCCATATAAGGTAAAAAATGACAAGGTTTTGACTGAAGGACCCATGATATTTCCTTATGTAAATTCTTATCTTATGCTTTACCGAACTTGGTAACCGTAAAGAAGCTCTATTTAGCTCTGGAGTTGTATTTAAAAAAATCTATAAACATGTTCTCACACTGTATAGCTTACAAAATATTTAGAAAATATTTTGAAATATCAAATGAAAATACTTCCCAATTTTTGGTTGTAGAAATAGAGAAAGTCATGAAATTCAATTCACAACATAGATATAATTTTCATAATAATCATTACGCAGTCTTGGTGTTATATGGTGTTACATAATCTTGGGCACTGTGCCATTTGCAATTAGAGATTTTTAAGTTCTTGGAAAAAAGTGTAAAAAAAGTTTTTTTTCATTTACTCGATCAGAGCATACTATCTATTCAAAAGTATATAATTTTTTGGGGGTCCAGATCACAATGTCATGGCGTAAGAAATACTTCGGTATTTGGCGACTTTTTATCAGTTCAACTCACCCTAGATCAATTATCTGATTACACATAATTTAAGAAGCGTATTTTTACTAATGATTTGAAGCGATTTGTTCATGTTTTGATAGTTAATACTACAAAAATTCATACACCACCGAATCCTCACTATCAGGCAGACATATTATTGATTGTCTATTGATCGTTATGTAGTAGAGTTATCTTTCTTTAAATTCTGTGTTTTTAAAATCGACCAATAATTATCATATTTATGATTACATCATATTTATTTTAATACTTGATCTAATTAAAAAGTATAAATTTTCATTAAATAGAATAATATATAGATATGATGGTCTTTAAATTCTGAATTTTGTTAATTTAAATTTCTATTATTAGAATTTACATGGAAATATTAATTTTTGTATATATTAAATGTTTTAACTAGCTGAAAAACCAGTTGCTATTAATAGTTACTAATATTTCATATCTAATTCTATGATAGGTATTACGTTTGAATTAGTTTTAAAAAGGTACACTTTGTAGTATCTGACTAACTTATTTATTTGAAGCACGATGAAAACTCTAATTTACCAAGGAAGGGTTTTCATTCCTGTCTACATCTTGATGTCAGTTAACTTATACCAACATAGTTTGAGCGGAAATATTTCATTATGGATATACATCGTATATCAATTAATTTTAGAAATAAAAGATATGGCCATGTCTTTTATTTTAAAATCCTTAACCGTTCCGTATAGGATTAGTTCACTTTGATTTGAATAAAAATGTGTAATGTTTAAAGTCATATTATTATTATTATCTAAAATAATAATAAGAATTGTGAAAAAAAAACAAACAAACAGCAAACAAAACTGAAATAGAAAAGACCCCTATGCTCGCAAATATCTGTTAAATTAGTAATTGTATTACATGTTGCAGAGACAAAGAGTTTAGTTAATCCGTTGTAAAAATCGGTAATAACACGCGTGTGCAAGACTTCCCGTGAGGTAAGTCGATTTTTAATTCCCAATACCTGTAATTTTAATTAAAACTGTACAGAAATGTCAACAAAACGTTTTTTATTGAATATTGATAAATTGTCATGGATATTAATTGTAATATCAGGTTAGCACAATTATTAAATGACGATGCATCAGTAAAAACAATAACTTTACCATCGGAACATTGTGCCTGTACAGAAAAACTTTGACTAAAATTACGAGGAGTTCCGAACGGATTCTAGTGTTGCATCATTGGAGCGAGTTTAAATGCGTGATATTAACGATTTCGAGTAGTTGCTAATCTCTGTATGTCTCTCTAGATATTGACAGGCATTTAATTCAATTAAAATCAAATAAAAACCTAACTGTGTATTTTCTTGTACATGTGCAGGTTTGACCCCCCCCTTTCCAATTTTCAATAAATTTTGATTCTTATGATAAATTTAACAAATTAATTCTATGTCTGACATGCACCAAAATTATGCAGTATACCGTTCCATTCATAAAAAAGTCGTGGTCACTGAGGGGAGTGGACTCAAGCACTGCATAATATTTTGTTGTTGCTTTTTTTATGTATGTTATTGTTGTATCATCGTTCGTATTATGTATTGTATATATGCCTTCAGTCCTTCGGGGCATAATTGTGCATTTATTTGAATAAAGAAAAGCTAAAAAACAGAAAGGGCTAATGGTGATCCTGAGAGCTTACCACAAGAAGAATCCAAAGAAACGAACGTTATATAAAAATGAAATAAAAATTCATAAACATAAACGCATCTTTCTGTTTTGTTTTGTTTTTTGTTTTTGTTTGTTTGAAAATGATCCTTTTCAAAATTGACAGGTATTACAGGTATGTGAACAATCGAGTATCCTTGGATATGGGTTCACCCATATCTTATCTTGTTTAATATTGTATACATAATATTATCCTCTCATGGTCACCTGAATACACTGAAAGGGGGTTCTTACTAGACAAGGAATTATAAGGAATTATTTACACTGAAAGGATGAAGATAATATATATCAGATACAGGTATACCTAGAACAAAATATTTCCTAATGCTTCAAACAACAACATGACACAATATCCAAATGTTTGTTTTATATTCGTCGCAAAGTCAAACAATGAAGTATCCTCAATTGAAGAGTCTTTCTTTCCCTTTTTTGTGTGTTATTTACGCTGATTTCTTGCCCATGCCCCAATAGGACAAAAACTAAATAATGCATATAAGGATTTAAAGTAACAATTTTTTTTTCATTACATTTATTGAGGGTTATTTCTACAAGTAAATGGAGACAATCTCGATATATATGTATCTCGATACATATATCCTTGTTTTGTCTCTTTGAAAGGTACAATTTTACTTAAAAATAAGATAATAATTTTGTATGTAACTATTCAGTATTTTTAATTTGAACTATTTTTTGGCACTTTATGCTGCCTAATAATGAAATAACCTTTTTCATAACCAATCATGGCCTATATTTTTTTTCATTTTTTAACTCAAGAATGATGAATTTTATTATCTTAATTTAAATATGTATTGTGTTTAATCAGAGATCTGTGTAAAAAAAGATGCCTACTTTAGAATTTTCTTCTTTTAAAACAAGGAATATATTATATGACAAAAAAAAAGACACGAGAAAAAACTAAAATGAATAGTAATCATATTCAAAAGAGCAAACAAAGCAATCTGTGTGGCCTTAAATCGACTGCTATAATTTTAGAAATGGCATGTCAGCAAATGTAAATTCCATTAACATCATCTGTCAAAATGAATGAAATAATACGCCAAGTAAATACTTTAATAAGTTGCAGGCCATCACATGCATGGTAGTCATTAATGGTCAAGAAAAACTGTAAAAAAGATGAAATGTGTTTTTAATACATTGACTTTCCCTGACTCTTGTGGACTTTTATAGACATCGATGACTAATTACTAACCATATATAGAAGACTGTCTTAATCAACAAAAGTAATCCTTACGACTTCGAAAAATTTTATAACATGCCTACAATTCATGACAGAGAGAAAAAAAAACTCTACAGTGTTAACATGAACAAGTGATGATAATAAATATGTTGAAAGTGACTGTCTCTGATATTGACTGTACCTATTCCATTTCATGGAATTAAGATGAACAAGCGATGCTGATACACATAGGTCTATCAAGACTTCATCTCTATCTTTAAATGTATTATATTTGGTTATATTTATATCTGTTATTATATATTTCAGAACATTTGACTTGTCCGGGGTTATACAGATGTCAAAATTCCACCAAATGCCTAGCAGAAAATGAAGTTTGTGACGGACATTTACATTGTGAACACGGTGATGATGAAATTGGCTGTAATATCACGTGTCCCCGTTATTGTACTTGTGATGGTTTAGTTTACATTTGTACTCATGAGATAATGAATGTCGTATTCCCTTTACTTCCAACAGAAGCACGCAAAGTAAACACTACGCATTCGAAATACTCAAACAACACATTAACTACTGGATTTTTTCCGTATTTAGTTGAACTGATTCTAACATACTGTAGCATCCAAACTATACTGCCTGGTACCTTTGTACATCATCACAATCTAATTATATTGGATCTCAGTTTTAATCAAATTAAAACGATATATTCTAATACGTTTGAAGGACTTACTAGACTTACAACTTTACGTTTGAGTGGGAATAACATTTTGAGACATCTAGAATCTGGTGCTTTTCACTTTTTGCACCGATTAGAAGCTTTAGATATTATTGATACTAATATAATGCAACTCAAATCGGGTACATTTTATGGACTGAACAAGGCACAGACACTTAACATTAGTTATAATAGGTTACACGCTATAGAACAAGGCACATTTAAAGGTTTGGATAGCCTCAAATTAATTGATATAAGACATAATGCCTTACAACAGTTTTCGACACGAATGTTTTCAGACCTAACCAGCTTGAAGCACATGTTGACCGATTCGTATATATTTTGTTGTTTAAAACCAAATACCGTGAAGGATGAATATTGTTCACCAAAACAAGATGCTTTTTCTTCTTGTTCCGATCTGATACGATATAGTACTTTACGAGTATGCCTGTGGGTAGTTAATATAGCTGCATTATTGGGTAATACAGCTGTTATTTCGTACCGTACAATCTACCACAGAAGTGTTCTGAAAACTAAGACGCATGACTTCTTTGTATTTAATCTGAGCATATCAGATTTGTTAACAGGTATTTATCTGAGTATAATTGCAATTGCAGATCTCTACTACCAGGGAAAATATGTTTTAAACGACAGATTATGGCGGTCAAGTGTGGCTTGTAATACTGCTGGGGTTTTAGCAGCCATATCTAGTGAAGGATCGGTTAACTTTCTTTTACTTATTACAGCAGATAGATATTTGGCCGTTAGATTTCCGTTTGGAGACCGGAAAATTACAATAAAAAAGGCCCAGTATATTGCCGGTGGTGTTTGGATCGTCGTGATAGCGTGTGCCATAATTCCTTTGATTGTTCCAAGTTATTTTACGACTAGTTTTTACACAAAAGTCTCGGTATGTTTGGCACTCCCATTTGCAAGTGACAAATCAGATGGATGGGAATACTCGACCTCAATATTCGTGTTCTATAACATGCTGGCATTTTCTGTTATAGCTTATGGCCAGTTCTTGATATTCAGAGAGGCTAGAAGCAGCAATCGCATATTACCAACAAAGACAAGAAATGACATGATACTTGCTCGAAAGCTGTTTCTGGTTGTCTTCACAGACTTTCTTTGTTGGTTTCCGATCGGAATACTTGGTAAGAATACATTTACCATTTTGTTTTTTACACAAGGTTGGAAAGCATGGACATGGAATTAAAAAAAAATTGCGTAAAACTGATTAATGAAGAATATTGTTTTAGTCTTCTAAAACTTTTGTTTCTCTTGTCATTCAATCCTAGCCTTATTACCGGACACAATGCATTGGAAGGGAAGTGAGTGAGAACCGAACCGTCAGTCTAAAAAGAACAATCCGATGCCATAAAACTGGGTTTAACCCACCATTTCTTTAAAAATGCCTCTACCAAGTGAAGACTATTTCGGTCGACAGTTGGGTGGTGGTTTACACCTGATTTGTATATTTGTCTCATGGACCTCGGCTCATGTTCGGTAACTTTGGTTATAGCCCATTTTTTGTAGAAAAAAACCAAAGTTAAGTCACTATCCTTTTTTAACAAACTCCCTTCAATCTACAGGACACTACGGATTATCCCAGGAAAATTAATAATTTGATCCCCTTTCCAGAAAATACTTTCTTTATTTTTATGCTGGTCTTGTCAATTTCAAAGGATGGGAGATTAAAGTATTGGCCAAAATGTGGGTTAATTGAGCTCGCGATTTCATTGGATGTTGAAAAGGTCACGAACTTTTCTTCAAATAGCAAAATATACTATAAATATTTTTATTTCAAGTATAAATCAATGTAAAAAGTATTTACTCAAAGCATACATTGTTTATTTTTCTTAAATTACCTATGATCGATTTGCCTTTGTTGATTCCCATGCAATGTAAATTTCATATCCGGTGACATCACAGTAGTGATTTTAGAGGCCTGCGACCGGGTAAAAACTATAACTCAGGAAAATTTCATTAATTTTAGAAACAACTAAATATCGAAGTCATTGTGAATTTACTTTCTCCAAAGAAAGAGAGAAATAAAAACTATCATTTTCAAAACTTTGATTATCATAGTTCAAGGATTGATTCTATATATCTTGGCTAATATGGACGTATGGTCTTTACATACTAATATTCCAAAGGATGAAGATATACATGCCTGTGAAAAAGCATGGAAATCTAGACAAGATAAAAATTATCCAACAGAGTGCTTTGTCAAATTACTCACTGTCGTTCTGGATAACAAAAATTGTGTGTATTCAACGAGCAGCATGATTTGCAAGTTAACGGAACAAGTATGGGAATAAAGAAATAAACTTTTCCAGAATTACCAGTTACGGCCTATAGAAAACGAAAGAGCATACGAGACATTCTGGTAAAATCCAAAATAAAGAATTAACCCCACTCACCAGGTGGTTACAATCCTTGCAAACGTAACAACTGTAAGTGCTGTAAAGTTGCAGTCATTGGCGATACATTCAAAAGAAGTGTCACCAAATAAACTTTTAAGGTTTTCTCATTTGTATCCTGCAAAACCAAAACCTGCATTCATTGTCTAGTGGTTCATGCAGTTTACAATATGTTGGACAAACTTCCTCCTTTTACAACATCAGGTTAAATAATCACCGTTCATTTCATAACAAAAAACGAAACTGTCCTGTCGCGCGCCATCTCCAATCGACAAGACATACTTTTGAAGATATGAATGTACAGATCATTGAAGAAAACATATGCATACAATAAAGTCTCTAAGCCAATGTTATAACGCTATTATAGCATACTAGTATATTATAGCATATAGCAGTAGCTTATATATATATATATATATATATATATATTTGTAACTGAAGTGTCAGAAATAAAAATTTATACGATTCTATCGATTTTTTTTGTACATGTGTATTTCTTTGTTTAGATCGATTGTAGGCGTGGTTTAATATACTTTTTGTCAATATATATATTGTCCATATTCGAAAAGTAGCATATACTGAAAATAGTTGATTCACGTGATCAGAGGACAATTATACCAATTACCGATTAATAAGAATATGTTTTGCAATAGCTACAAATAAACGTTAATGAGCAAAGTAAAAATGGTATGGTTGGCGACGATTCAAACGAAAAATAAAACAGTCTTAATATACAGAATAAAACACAACTAGATGTAATGAAAAGGTACAGAAATAAGATTGCAGGTTGGAAGTTTAAAACTCTGCTTTCTGTTCTTTTTCTATAATTTTAGTAATGTTTCAAATAATACATTTTGTGTATTTTAACTTTTTAATTGTGGCCTACCATACAGTTTTTTTCTTCGTTCATTAGGAATATGGTTCAATGACGATTCAATCTTAAACATTTCTTTAAAAACCATGACAAAAGAATGGCAAGATAACATATCGAAAAATCGATTATACATTAAAAATACACTTACTTCCATCGATTTCTAAAATTTGCATTTTATTACAAGGATACTCAGGAATTCCCTGCGAGATCTACTCCCTGATTGCCGTGTTGGTACTATATTACAGACATACTAGGCATTACTGAACAACTTTTTCCTCATTGATCGCAGTGTTTAAAATGTATATAATTGTACTAAGCACTACCGAACAATGTAACCAATCGAAATCTAGCCAGCTGATTGCAGTGTTTGGTATTAGTTTATACCATACTATACATTACCGGAAAAAATGTTTACTCCCAAGAATTAGTCACCGATTGCAGTGCTTGCTTTATATTACAGGCATACTAGGCATTAACGGTCTTCCTTGGATCAAGTTAATGATTGGTGTGTTTGTATTGTTTAGCTGCATACTAAGCATTACGGGACAAATGCTAGTGACTGATTGTAGTTTTTGCATCATATTACATATGAAAAATAAATGGAAATGGGGTAAGTGTCAAGGAGACAACATTCCATATCCAGGTTAAAACGACCCAAAACAAAGCATCCAGGGGTTACCATACGATCTTCAACGCAGTGAGCAACCATATAGCAAGCCCTAAATGGCCCCTAAAAGGTAAAAAAACTAAAATTTTATAAGAAGACAAGGACAAGCCAATAACCAACATATTTTTGACTTGGGACAGGCGCAAAAATTGCGGTGGGGTTAAGGTCGTTTTCTTGGATCCCAACCCTCCCCTATGATTGGTGAATGCCTAAAAAATAAGTACGCAAATAGACTCACAGTAAAAATCAAACTAGAAAAAAGTCCAACCTATCAAGACGAGTACCCTTACAATGAAGTACATAAAACATGAAGACAATACACACGGGTAATAGTTATACAAAATATTCCGGAACACATATGTTTCCTCACTAGATCTGTTCATTGATTGCGGTGTTTGCATTTTATTACAGGCATACTAAGCATTACCGGTAAAATGTTTCTTTCAGAAATCTAGTCACTGATAGCCATGTTTGTATTATATATAAGCGATACGAGGCATTTCTCTGACATTTTTTACACTGCGATTTACTAATTTTTTGCTGTGTTTGTATTATATAAAATGGATACTAAGCATTACCAGAGAATAATTTCTCCTGCGATTCACTCATTGATTGTTGTGTTTGCATTCTATTACAGGAATACTGAGCATTACTGGACAAATGTTTCCTCCTGAGATCTACTCAATGATTGCTGTGTTTGTACTTCCAGTAAATGCTGCATTGAATCCTTTTCTATACACATTCAGTAACATCTTGAAAAAGCAGGTTGGAATACATTAATTCCTTAAGATATATATATGCCAGATAAAAGCATGTAAAAGAATAGTAAAACAAATGGATTCAGAATCATTTCAAAAATCAAGTTGTAGAGCCTTCTATTTATCATTGGTTTACACTGTGCTGGCTATCCCAAGTGTTTTCGAAAAATGGCAAGTCCGGTGTAAACTAGTGATCAATTGGAGTCACCGTGAATAACTTCAAATCTAATATCACACTGCAGGCAATGGGGTCAAATCACTATCTGCTCACTCCTCACTTCCAATGTAGACCGATGTCCTCTCTTCAAAATAAAACATATTAACTGAACATAACTTGCACACCACTAAAATCCTGACATGTACGTTTTCACTTCAATTTCAACTTTTTAGTTCCATAATTTTCTATAAAATAAATGAAATATATAAAACTTTGGTATCAATTGAAAGTTAAGAGCTTTTACAATGAATATAAGTTTGGGCATTTTACGTTTTTATCCCCGCACTTTCGAAGAAAGTTCGGGGATAATGTAATACCCTCCGTCTGTCCGTCCGTCCGTCCGTCCGTCACACTTTTCTAGTGACTCAAACTCCTCCTACATTTTTGGATTTAGGAATTTAATTTTGTTGTAGAATTGTTGCATATAGTGGGCAGATGCGCAATAAGCTTTCGGATTTTCGATATTGGTCTTGGTGCAAACAAGAGGCCCCATGATGTCAATTTTTACACATGTGGCATGTGACACAAACTCCTCCTACATTTATGGATTTAGGGATTTAATTTTGTTATAGAATTGTTGCATATAGTCTGTAGATGCGCAATAAGCTTTCGGATTTTTGATATTAGTCTTGGTGCAAACAAGAGGCCCCATGATGT
>MJUU01052731.1:0-15260 GCA_002080025.1 Modiolus philippinarum | reverse complement strand
TCAAAAATATTTGATTCCAATTTTGGTAAATTTCCTGAAAGTGTCAAAGACCACTTATTTTTTGGAATTCTACCTAGCAACCATACTTAAAATGTTTGTGTAGTTTAGGACGAACATTTTCATCAATTGGATTTCAAAAATATTTGATTCCAATTTTGGTAAATTTCCTGAAAGTGTCAAAGACCACTTATTTTTTGGAATTCTACCTAGCAACCGTACTTAAAATGTTTGTGTAGTTTAGCTTGAACATTTTCATGAATTGGATTTCAAAAATATTTGGTTCCAATTTTCGTAAATTTCCTGAAAGTCTCAAAGACCACTTATTTTTGGGAATTCTACTTAGCAACCATATATCCTAGAATTCTTTTAGTAACAATAATGACTATCAATAGGTATATTTCAAAGATAATGAAAACATTATGCCAAGGGTGTATAACAACTGTTTTCTGTGTCAAACAGGGAGTGCGGGGATAGCTGTCGTTTCCGACAACATCTAGTTTTTTAATGGTCTTTGGATACCAAAACTATACCCCTTCCACTACAAAAACTGATGTAAATGAATATTGGTTTGCTTTAATTAAAATTTTACATCTTTGGTAGTTTTGCTATGCTTGGTGTACCTAACTACTGTAAACCAACTTATTTTTACGGCTACTTTATTTCGCGTTTTTTCCCTCCTGGTGAAGTTCGCGGAGATTAATTTTCGCGATTTTCTATTCCTATTAACGCTTTCATATAAGGATATAAACTATTCGCGACGATTTATTTACGCGATATTTTCACGCAGGCGAAAGTTGCAAAAATAAATCGCTCGCGAAAATAAGTTGGTTTACAGTAATCAGTTGTGAAACAATGTAGAAACATTACCCCAAGCATTTTATTTTTTTTTCAATTAACTTTATATAGCGTGATTTTACGGGATTTTCAATATTTTGAATTTTTGGACTTTCCATTGTTAGGATCATAAAAAAGATAAATTATATATATCTTTTAATTGCCTATGTAATAATGTCTTTTTATTACATTTTTTGCATAGTTTTATTCGTTAATTCCACTGGAAAATCGGCATTTGTTAAAATTTCTACTTACAGTTAAATTAATCACAGCCATCCTTATAAACGTGTCCATAATTAACAACTGGTGTTAATGACAAATTTACACGCGCTCCGATCGATGTATATAGATTCTTACTTTATTGGCACTTTTATTGTTGACAAGATTAATTAAAGATGATTAAGTTAGAAATGTATGCAGTAGTGGAATAAAAGTGACCTAATCATATTAAGAAGAACCTTGTCATAAATTCTATTGCAGTTGAAAGGGATTTTGCAATAGTTCGATACAAAAGTAAAACAGTACAGACCATTTGTTTTTGTGTTTTTGATGTTGCGTACAAAATTTTTACTATTATTTTTTTTTCAGACAAAATCTTAATTAAACATTCAGTACAATAAAAATCACAATACCATTGGATGAAGGTGTAGTCGATTAACACACACACGGTAGCAGGTTATCCCCTTCAACGTTGTATCGAGAGACAATTTTTACCTAGTGTGTTAATCTACCCTTACTTCTAAATCCAAGGGCATTGTGTTATTATAATGCTTTAGAAAAAACTATGTGTTAAATATTTTTTTCAGTCTTATGTTAGGTTCACAAATGTCGGAACGAGACCCATACCCCCTAAAGATTAAGGCAAAGCTCCAGATATCCGTACTATTGATGCTTAAATACAATGTTTTATATAATTATAGGTTTTTTACTTCGCGATATCTGATATACACGAAGGCTATTTAGTAGAATCTGACTGTTTCAGTAAGCTATATTTGGTCTTTGCATCCAAAATGTGTACAAATGGGAATATTCAGTTTTCTAGAATTTCCACTGATTTACTGATCAGATAATGATATAACCTTAAAATATGAATGATATATTAGGCCTCATCTTTAACATAAATACGTTTTTAACTCCCGGACAATCTGTAAACTTAAGTTCTTAGCCGTATTCTTGCAAAAAAAAATAACACTCCTTATCTGATTTTATTTCGCTTCAAAAGCTAGAGATTTGTGATTAGAATTATATGTGACTTATTTTAACAATTAAGTGACCACAAATTCCTACATGATTACAAATAACATCATATCTTTGGTCTTGTCGGCAAATCAGAGGCAGAATTTCATTCCCTCGCAATAAGAAATAATGTCTCTGATTAGATAAAAAAATGTAACTTTTTTAGAACATTTTTTTTTTCATTTTCTTTTGAATATTCACAAGATGTTATTTGATATTAAAAAAATAACCTCCAAATTTTCCAAAAAGTACAAACATGCCTTATGAATGCAAAGAGAAAGTTTGCAACTAGGGTAATTTTTGGATCTAAAATGAATAAAAACTAATTTTGGACGTTAGTATCTCCTATTTACAAAATATTTAACATTAATATTTTGAATATAGTCGTTTTAAGCTGAAAGAAAAAATACTTTGATAATGATATCAATAAAAATTGGAGTGAATAAGAATTTAGAATTTTAAAGTGTTTTGTGAGTCTTGACAAATGGTTTCATTATATCGCAGATATTGTACAAAAGTATTGATACCAATAAAGAATATAACTTTAATTATTATACTAAATCTTTTGTAGAGAATATCAGTAATTTATAATTTCCGGCCACTAAATATACATAGTTTATGAATTAAATGTCTAAAAATTAGTAGTTTACTGTATTTTCTTTACAAATACACATAGATACACCACAGTTTGTCTTAATTCGTCTTAATGTGATGAAATGTTTGGTAAAATCTTAAGAAGACATCACACATATTTTCTAGTTTTATTATTATACCATGCAAAATATAATCTAGCTATAGTTTTGGGGTATTAAGTATTTCCTATTTATTTACAAAAAACCAAAGATTCCTGAAAGCAATTCCTTTGTAGTTACCAAGTTAATGTTGTCAATAGTAAAGAAAAAGAAGTAACAATGTCAAGACTTCAAAAATTCATTGAATGTAGGGATGCAGACACTTTGTTTACAATTATTTGAATATCATCTTTAAAGTGATGTAAGAATACGTGGTCTTTGACGTTACCTTATTAATTAAAAGGTTGGTTCAAGTGTTCTTGCGACCTTCACGGAGATTAAGACAATATAATCTAGACAGCAGATTCTCACTGCCCTCTGTACTGGCTTTCTGTGAGACAATATATGTCAGCAATATAGTTAATATACTTAAGGATAAAAGAAATTGTGCAATAGTAAAAACGCAATATTTCTTCAATAACACTGAATATTGTAACGATATTTTGCATAGTCATTCCTGAACACATACCTAGTAATTTGGTTTTGTGTCTGGATTATTGTTTAATTTTGGGGTGCGTTCAAAAGATCTCCGTATTTGCAACTTTTTTCCTCCAAGTGCCAAGGTCAAATGCTTCCAACATGTTTTTCAGTGTGAACGGATTGTTTTGACCTTCAACATGTCAAAAAAATAACCATTTTCCACAAAGAACATCTTGTTTGGCTAACATGAGTGTTAAAAAGGGTCCTAATTGGCAAATTTTGAGCGTTGGTTCCCGAACATGAAAAAATGACGTCAGTAAACGTTTTTTGACTCATGTCGACAAGAGACAGTCCTTAACAAAACGGATTTCCGGTAATAAACCTATAATAGGTAATACCCATATAGCCGACTTTCTGACATGCGCAGTAGGTTTCAGGCAGCATCCAAGATTACTTAATGAATATTGCTCGTTTTTGGAACAACACAATTTAAATTGTTTTCTAACCCACATCCTGAGCAAGGTATTAGCCAAAAACCCAATATTTGTTTTGAAACAAGGTCAAAATTTAAACTTAAAACAATAAAATAAGGGCCTAGCTCAAGTTTCAAGCACTTTCCCTACCATCTTGAATAACTCAAAAGCAAATATGCTGAATGTTTCTGTTGAAATTTCATCAAAGGCAGATTTATGGCACTATAAAGGCGGATACCTTCCGTGTCTCTCTGAACGTTTTTCTTTAATTTTTCATTCTTGGTGAATGAATCGACCAAAACATGGATATAACTGCTTATCATAATGGATCTTAATTTTGTTATTTTCAATTTTTTGCAATAAATGTCGTGAATGGTCAGTTCAACGTCATATCAGTGGTACAATTTTTATTGGTCATTTTCTTGTAGAGAAGATGCCTTTGAATTTAATATCATTAGTTTTGGTTAAAAAATATTTTCCCTTTGAAATTTTATGGCATTTGGAATCATTGCATAGTTTCTTTTTTCGATTAGTATTTATAATATGCAACAAGTAACAGAATTGCACTTCCCCGTGGATAGAAGATCATTTTGACATTTTTGTTGACAGTCTAAAAAAATATTAACTGACGTTAAATTAAGGTGACGTATCTATCACACTTCATTAATAATAATTTTGATCGTAATTTTAGGAAAAGAAGCTTGAGACCCGAAAAAGGAAAAGCGAAGTTAAGACACGTAATAGAGGTAAGACAAATCTAGTAATCAAGGACTTTAATTGTAACTAAATTGCCTGAATTTGTACTTTATGTTTCATTTCTTTATTCCTAGGTATAAGCAATTCTTTAAACCATTCTATCATTCCATATACTTAAAAGATTACAATACTTGTCGGTATGAGTATTGAAGACTAGTTACATTATCGTTATTAAATAACGAAATACTGAAGTTACTGTTTATTTAGGCTTTGCATATGGGCATTTTGATAAATTCTCTTCAGTGTCGATCACATCAAAACATTTGAAAATCAGTATACCGATATATATGTATAAGCTAAGAAAAGCTTAGTTTGGAAAGTATTAGCAAAGCAGTTTCAGAGAAGATCTTTGAATCAAAGTTAACAAACGGACAACGGACACCGACCGATTTGAAAAACTTCACATGATCGTTGAGAACAATGTGCCATCCAGGCTAGGAATTTCCAAAATGGCAGCCGTTGCCATGGAAACAGAAAAAGGCGGGAAAATTAAAAGTGCTCAGAATTGGATGAAATTTTACAGGAAGATTGCCTAGCATGCATAGAATTGATTTATGGTCGAAAAATTTTCAAAATGGAGACCGTTGCCATGGAAACGGAAAAAGGCGGGAAAATTAAAGTTGCTCAGAATTTGATGACATTTTACAGGAAGGTTGCCTAGCATGCATAGAAATGATTTTTGGTCTTTAAAATTTTCAAAATGGCAACCATTGCCATGGAAATTGTACAAAAGGCGTGAAAATTCTTAATAATCAGAATTAGCTGTAAATTCAGAGGAGTATGGGGAAGTTTGGGGAGACTTATTGTTTTTGCTGTGTTTCTTTTTATTATTATTATTATTATGTCGCCCCAGACGTAGTCGGGACGACATATTGTTTTTGCTCCGTTTCTTCTTTTTCTTCTTCTTATTCTTTATAATTATTATTGTTCTTCCACAAATTTTGTCCGGCCTATTTTGAGAAAACGGTTTGATGTAAGCAAATGAAACTTGGCAGAAAGTTGGATCACCATGACAAGAAGTGCAGGCTATGGGAAAAAAATTCAAAATGGCCGCCATTTCCAAGAGGAGAAAATGATATTTTGAATGCTTTTCACTGTTTTTGACCCCCATAAAACATCAGGATGGTGGAACCCCATTCCAAGATGTGCATTCAAGTCTTGGAATTTTAGAAATGGCGACCGGTGCCATGGAAATGGTAAAAAAGGCAGAAAAATCAAAGTGCTCAGAATTAGATGAAATTTCATAGCAAGGTTGCCTAGCATGTGTAGAGTCGAGTTCCGGTCTCCAAGACTTCAATATGGTGACAGTTGTCATGGAAACGGTAAAAAAAGGCGGGGAAAATAAAAGTGCTCAAAATTTGATGAAATTTTAGAGGAAGGTTGCCTAACATGTGTAGAATTGGGTACCGGTCTCCAAGACTTCAAAATGGTGACCGTTGCCATGGAAACAGTAAAAAGGCAGGGAAATCCAGTGCTCATAATTGGATGAAATATTACAAGACATGGCAAAACGTTTGTAGAATTGACTTCTGGTCTCCAAGACTTCTAATTGGTGACTGTTGCCATGGAAGCATAAAAAAGGGGGAAAATCCAAAGAAATTTGATATGAGGTTGTTTAAAATCTGTGGATCTCATCTTAAGCCTTTGATTTCTGATATGGGAGTTCGTTTGGAAGACTTCTTGTGTTTGCATCCAAACACAATTAATACTAGTTATTATTCCGATTTCTTTCTTTCTTCTCGTCTCCTCGAACTTGTCCGAACCAGATCTCAG
Organism: Modiolus philippinarum; assembly: GCA_002080025.1. Classification (NCBI taxonomy): domain Eukaryota; kingdom Metazoa; phylum Mollusca; class Bivalvia; order Mytilida; family Modiolidae; genus Modiolus; species Modiolus philippinarum. Next base: position 8,977 of record MJUU01052731.1, on the reverse strand, counting down.
AGACCATTACACCTACAACTTCCAAACTTTGTCGGATGTTGGCCCCATGTATATAGTTGTGCATAAAGCAAACATTTTTTCCAAAGAGGGTATATTAAGGGTACATTTGGGGGCTCAAAAAGGGGTGGGATCGCCAATGTTAACCCTATGGGAAAATGAAATTTTAGATATTTTTCAACTTATTTCTCACAGTATCTCAAAAACTTTTAATACTACCTACATGAAACTTCATAGGTGTTTGTAATGTAAGAAAGGGTACTACACCATTGGAAATTTCAAAATAATTTCGGTTGTCATGGAAACCAAACCAAATAATGGAAATTTTGAGAAAAAAGTAGTTTTTGCTAATGATTATATTTTGATAACAGCAATACATATTTAATATGTTATAAGGTGAACCCCTATCCAATTCTATGGAAGGAGGTCTGAAATTGGTTTATAAGGACAAAAGAGCATTTGGGTGCCATGGAAACAAGACCAGAAACTTTTTTTATATATTTTTTTTTTTTTTTGGAAAATAGGTCTGATAAAAAAGAATGAATTTTGGGAAATATGCATTATATAGGTTATAAGGGGAACACCTGCCCAATTTTATTTTTTTGGAGAAAGTGTCTTAAATTATGTATAATGACAAAAGAGCATTGATTTGGTTGCCATGGAAACAAAACCAGAAACTTATTTTTTGGAAAATTTGGGTTTTCTAATAAAAAAGGACGAATTTTGAGAAATATGTATTACATAGGTTTTAAGGGGAACCCCTGCCCAATTTTTCTTTGGAAAGAGGTCTAAAATTGGATGAAATGGACAAAGAGCATTTGGTTGTCATGGAAACAAAACCAGAGATTTACTTTTTTATAAAAATCAGGTTTTTTGATAAAAAAGAAGGAATTTTGAGAAATATGTATTACAAAGGTATTAAGGGGAACCCCTGCCCAAATCTTTTTGGGAAAGTGTCTGAAATTATGTGTAATGGACAAAAGAGCATTTGGTTGCCATGGAAACAAAAGCAGAACCTTATTTTTTTTGGAAAAATTAAGTTTTTTGATAAAATAGAAGGAATTTTGAGAAATATGTATTACAAAAGGTATTAAGGGGAACCCCTGCCCAATTTTTTTGGGGGAAAGTGACTGAAATTATGTGTAATGACAAAAGAGCATTTGGTTGCCATGGAAACAAAACCATAACCTTATTTTTTGGAAAAATCAGGTTTTCTGATAAAAATGAAGGAATTTTGAGAAATTTGTATTACATAGCTTATAAGGGGAACCACTGCCAAAATTTTCTTTCGAAAGAGGTCTAAAATTGGATAAAATGGAAAAGAGCATTTGGTTGCCATGGAAACAAAACCAGAGATTTATTTTTTATAAAAATCAGGTTTTTTTTTATAAAAAAGAAGGCATTTTGAGTAATATGAATTACAAAGGTATTAAGGGGAACCCCTGCCCAAATTTTTTTTGGGAAAGTGTCTGAAATTATGTGTAATGTACAAAAGAGCATTTGGTTGCCATGGAAACAAAACCAGAACCTTATTTTTTTGGAAAAATCAGGTTTTCTGATAAAAAAAGAAGGAATTTTGAGAAATATGTATTACATAGCTTATAAGGGGAACCCCTGCCCAATTTTTTTTGAAAGGGTCTAAAATTGAAAGTTATGGTCAAAAGAGCATTTGGTTACCATGGAAACAAAATCATACACTTATTTTTTTTTTGTTTATCTGGTGTTTTGATAAAAAAGAAGGAATTTTGAGAAATGTGTATTACAAAAGGTATTATGGGGAACCCCTGCCCAAATTTTTCGGGGGAAATGGTCTAAAATTGTGAGAAATGACAAAAGAGCATTTGGGTGCCAAAGAAACAAAACCAGAACCCATATCTTTTTTTTTTGAAAAAATGGGTTTTTGATAAAAATGAAGGAATTTTGAGAAATGTATATTACAAAGGTTATAAGGGGAACCCCTGCCCAAATTTTCTTTGGAAAAAGGTCTGAAATTGGGTGTGATGGAAAATCAAAGTGCTCCGAATTGGATTAAAATTTGCAGGAAGGTTGCTTAGGACATGGGGAAAAGGTTTCCGGTGTCCAAGACTTCCAAATGGCACCCGTTGCCATGGAAACGACAGAAAAGGCGGGAAAATCAAAGTGCTCAGAATTGGATGAAAATTTATAGGAAGGTTGTTTAAGACATGAGGAATTGGTTTCTTGTCTCCAACACTTCGAAATGGCAACCATTGCCATGGAAACAGAAAAAAGGCGGGAAAATTGAAAGTGCTTAGAATTGATTGAAAATCAACAGACAGGTTGCTTACGATGTATGGCAGTGATTTTTAGGCAAGATTTCTGATTTGGGAGTTCGTTTGGGAGACATTTGTATCAGCATCCTGATACAATTATAAAGGACAAGATACGATAAAAGCTGTTTTTGGCCCCCCTTTTCTTCGCATAATTAGTTTATCACGGAAAACGAACCAGGGGCTATTTGAATAAATTATAGCAACTATTCTTTGTATTCTGATACTTTTTTTTTCATCATGAACATCCAGTGTTCAATTTTAAAGGTGTCAAAGTTAATGAAAACCCGACAGAACGGCAAAAATCTACGATTTTGTCATCTACGCGTCTAAAATTAAATATGAGCGCCAACGTAGACCACCGTCAAATTACCATAGATTTGTAGGCTGTTTACTCACCAATTTCACTGCATGAAATGATGCATTTAATATAAAATTATATGCATGTTAATCGCAAATTAAATTTTAAATTTAAGAATATAATTAAAGTTTATAATGCCAGAAAATGTATAATTTACTTTATGTTTAATATGCATTTAATTTTTATATTATTCTCAAAAATTTACACCTAGTTTAAAGTAAAATTTAAATTTACTTAAACTTGTCATTTAATAGAGTATTTAAATTTACCTAAACTTAACATTTAATACAGTATTTAAATTTACTAAAACTAGTCATTTAATAGAAATTTAAATTAACTTAAATTAGTCATTTAATAGAAATAAAGTCAAACTTAATATTTGATTAAATAAGGAGTTTAATATAAGATAAACTTTGCTTATTCTTGTGATTTAATGCAATGGTTTAATGGAAATTATTTTTTTTTATTTCTGGTTTAGTTTTGATGTAAACTGATTAAATCATTTATTTAAAGAAATTAAACTGTTTAAAAAATAGTTATTTTATGTAATTCAATCTTAATTTCTCTAATGATGTGTGAAGTTAAACAGGTTCTTACCCGTAAGATAAATTTTCATAGTCAACGTATGTTGAATAAAGCCTCGTGTTATTTCCCGCCAACACTATTCGAAATACAATTCTCGGTGTTTATCATTTATCATTTGAGAAGAAGATTACACCATTTTATCCTATCCCGATCATTACCATTTTTTTATCCACTCTCAATAGTTAAATTTGAAAATTTTAAAATGCTCGACAAGCCCCGCGCCTCGCAATTAAAAAAAATAACTATCTCTAGCGGATAAAATATGGTAATAAACGGTATCTTGTGGTGTAATCTATATTTACTAAATGTGGAAGAATAATATAAATATTGCTGTTTAAGTGCTTTTAAGACATGTTACCGGAAAAATAGAATAAATGCCATATCAGAAAGGTGTATACGATGTGTTAATTGTAAACTACTGTGTACGTCTGGATGTAGAGAATGCTAAATCCTGTGCTGACTGACTGGTGTGCTCCTTTATTTCCTGTTATCATACAATAGATACTTTTATCTTTTTAACAATAATATTTTACAAGAATACATTCAGCAACAAAATATTTTAAACATAACTGATATCAAATGTAATAAAGCAGTAAGAGTTGTTCCCCTTCATACACTGATTAAGTCTTTTTTTAAAAATCAAGAGTGTTTTCCCTTTCATCAGAACGACCATTTCCAATCTTTCAGCTTTTACTCAATTCCAGATATGTTTTGTAAATTCGGTTTATAACAGCAAAATTATCCTTGAATTATTGGATGTTTTTATAACTTCAATTTTTTTCTTCACTTGGATCTAAATCTTAACAGACATGTAAGCGCTGGTCAATTCTATACCATTCCTACATAATGAAAAACAAAATTTATTAAGATTCTGGTTCAATTTTTCTCGATTTCAAAATTCAACCAAAACATTTTTAAGCATGTTACAAGTGTCGAAACATTTAAATTAACTTTGACTATGACTGTCTAGATCGTTTGTACATCACATAATTACAGTATTGTAACAATTATATATATATATATAAATAAGTATAGAAACTTGAACTTTGAATTGAATTGTAAGCCAGATCAACAGAAAACATGAAATAAATAAAAGGCTATGCAAAGCACAGTGGTAAATACTGTATGTGTTGACAGAAAATACTGCAGTGAAACTTATTTTTTATATACTTTGAAACATAAAAAAACTTAATACTTAAAGAACAAGCTTTTGAAAAGGCAAAATTTATTACAGTTTGTAAAACAAAATTTTGCCACTTTGGTCATTACAGCTCGGAATGATTAGACAATGCCTAAATTTGTCGACACATAACTAAAAGCTTACTTCAAGAAGAATCAAACTTAAGATACAAACCTGACAAAATCCGATCAGGAAATATATAATGTAGTTACCTTACATAAAACCAAAAGATGTCGATTGCCCATCTGTTTCAAAAACATTGGTCAGTCATAGCTAATGATCCTACAGCTAATAAATTATTCGATAGACTACCGACACGAGGTAGATATATTTTGTTAATACCAGTCGTCGAAAGCCTACAAACAAATTTCTTCATGCGATATATAAATTGAATTTTTCTATAAACTATCTTTTTTCTTGAAATAATATTAAAATCAACCAGAAAGAAACAACACACCGAGACTCTGAACAATATTTTCTGATATTCATTTATTTACTAGTATTAGATTTTTAAATTCTGATGTCAAACACTTAATTGTTACATACATCATTCTTATCAACAAAAAATACTTTTTACACTTGGTATACACATATATTAAAGATATTAACTTGGAACTAGTTGATTTATAGGGTATAAAAAAAATAAGAATCAATTAGTCACAATGAAAAAATAAAACATAAAAATTCTTACAAAAGGGTTTATGAACAAATATTATGTGTAAAAAAAAGATAATACTAGCAAATTTTATTAATAATTTGGAAAGGAAAATTTACTTCAATTCACATATGTTTACAAAAAAAAAAGATTTGTGAAATTAAGAATAAGTGATCATAATTTGTTAATAGAAAATGGTAGATACATGTACCTAGAGAAAAAAAAGACTGTCAGACACGCAATATTTTGGATGACGAACTACATTTTTTAATTCTACTTGTTTGACGAACTACACATTTTTGTTATATTGTAAGAAAAATTCTACTTTTACGTTCAGAATTTTTTAGCAGTATTATATCTGAAGGTTCTATTTTCTTTAATGTAAATTCGTAAATTTTGTTGAAAACTAAGGAGAATCTCCCACATGCAAAGCTCTGTCCTTAGCTGATATTGGCTTTACATTTAGATCATATTGGTTGTTTGTTCTCTATCAGTTTTTAAACATCTTTGAGTTTATTGTCTTCCAAACGTTTAGATTTTATCTGCACTGAAGAGACATAAGTTGTCGAAATGCGCATATGCAGAATTTAAATTCACAGTAACTTCTGTATTTAGTCATGAAAAGGAAAAAATCAAAATCTTTGCTTTTCCTATCAATGCCAAAACAACTAGAAACTAGAGGCTCTCAAGAGCATGTAGCTGACCTGGTCCAGGCTGGCATTAACAGTACAAATAACCTCAATAATAAATGGTCTCATTTTGTAGTATGAAAATACACCTCAATGTTATATGGCCCATTGTGTAAGAGAAGATGATCGTCGTTTGCATTTCTCACTATGCTTCCCGTTTTACGGAATTCTTGTATTTCGTGTTGACTCATTTTTCAAAGGACCATTGTGACCAAGTTTTGTTCAAATAGGAAAAGTAATTCCAGGGAGAAGATCTTTGAAAGTTTTTTTTCCTATAGGGTAAAATGCAGACCTGTCAAGTCTCACGCATTCGGCGTGAGAGTCACGCTTTCAAATACCAAATCACGCTCTCACGCTCACCCTTTTCAATGTCACGCTTTTCAAATGTTCGAGAAATATATATTTTAAATAGAAAAATGACGTTTTCATAATACGAAAACCAGGTATTAAGAGTTATTTTGCACATTCTTTCATACTACTGGTTCGTTTTCTACTAAAGACCCTGAAGTAAAACAAATTTTTAAATGGAAGTTACAAATATGAAAGCTTATTTTATGCTTTCCCTTTTTAATGAAAAATTTAGTTTCTAATTCCTTGCAATTACCATTTGAAATGCTCGAAGAAAGCACCATTTTGCGTCTTTGAAAAAAATCTTGTGGTTATCCTCTCAGACAGCCTTTGTTTCACTCTTGGAACCCAAACCCCTTGACAGCTCTGAAAATGTTGAAGTTCCGGTCATCTTGAATATGATATGGACTTGCCTGACACATTTTGTCAAAGACAGCCAGTGAAGGACAGTAGTGACCAGGTTTGGTTCCAATCAGCAAAGTAGTTTCAGGAGACGATCTGTGAATGTGTTTTCCCATAGGATCCAATGTAAAACCAAGTTCCCCGCTGCCGGTCATCTTGAATTACAGACTTGTCAGACATATTTTTAAAGAGGACTACACGAGGACTATTATGACCAGGTTGGATTCCGATTAACCAAGTAGTTTCAGAGAAGAAGGTTTTTGAATGTGTTTTCCAATACGGTTCAGTGTTAAACTTTGTTCCCCACTGGCGGCCATCTTGAATCTGATATGGACTTGCCGGACTCATTTCTTAAAGGGGACCAATTAGGACAGTTGTGACCAAGTATGGTTCTACAATTGACCAAGTAGTCTCAGAGGAGAAGTTCTTTGAGTGTGTTTTCTCGTAGGGGCAAATGTTAGACTATGTGTTACCCGCTGGCGGCCATATTGGATCTGATTGGGACTTGCCAGACAAGATTTTCAAAGGAGACCAGATAAGGACAGCTATGACCAAGTATGGTTCAAATTGGCCGCGTAGTCTCAGGGGATAAGATCTTTGAATGTGTTTTCTCATAGGGGCCTATGTTGAACTATGTTCCCCGCTGGCTTATATCTGATGGGGACTTGCCGGACACATTTTTCATAGATGACCAACTAAGGACAGTTGTGACCAATTATGGTTCCAATTAGCCAATTAGTCTCAGAGGAGATCTTTTAATGTGTTTTTACATAGAGTCTGATGTTAAACTAAATTCCCCGCTGGCAGCTATCATGGATGAGGTCGACAAACTTACTTCATGAAGATAAAATGTAGTCCCTGACATACTTATCATTTTTGCATTAAATCTTAACCTTAATCTTAAATCCTTTTTTGAAATATAAGGCATATAAAAATAATAATAATAACAAATATAAACTTCACAAAAATGACAAATAAATGGCAAAACTCCTATACAGGTATTTAATTTTTTTTTTCAAAATTTCTGGATGGGTACATCTTGATATGCTGAACACTTTTGCAATTCAAAGTTGACCAATATCTGTTTTTATCTGTTTTATCTGTTTTTAATAAAAGATATTAGTAAAATTGGGAACATTTTACGAAAGAGGGGCAATCACTACAAGACGGATAATCGGATTTTCTTCAAAATTGCAGAGCAGCTAGGTAAATATTGTCCTGCTGGTCATTTTTACCTCGTCAGAATTTTGATACCTGTAACCGTTTTTGATTTATTTGCCAAAAATAACAATTTACCCCTATGTTCTATTTTTAGTAACGGCAGCCATGTTGTAAGGTCCTCGAACTCCGCGGACACAATTTTGAATCTAGATACTCTGGTTTTGATTCCGACAAAGTTTGGTTAAGATTGGCCCAGTGGTTTCAGAGAAGATTTTTGAGAAAGCTTACGACGAACGACGGACACCTACAGACGCAAAGTGATTCCAATTGCTCATTATGCCTTCCACACCAGGTGAACTAAAAATTTGGTACTTATTAAACGGTCATTAGAACTTAGCATAGGGGACCCATAACTCTGTTAAATTGAAAATTTGAATTTGTTATTGCATTTAGAATGCTAGGAAAACCGGCTCGCTTTTTTTCTACATTCTATATATGCAGATAGTACAAAATCTGATTTAGATTTTTTTTTGTCCTTTCATATGTAAGGAGATTTTCTTTCCAAAAATTGATATTTTTTTTTGCAGTCTACTTTTTACATTATAAATTTTTACAACATTGTCAGACTCATAAGTTTCTAAGCAAAATCTCTGTTTATAATAGGCTATAAACAAGTAGGTACCTCATTTTGAGCTGGTTGTAGGCCATTTGCTGATTTTTTTCTTGACAGTTATTGGACCAGTGTCCGGTTTCACCACAATAATAGCAGATGTCCTCTTGAAGGATTTTGTTGAGCAGGGTTGATATTTTCTAATCGGGATTCTTGAAGATTGACCTTTGTTGAATTCGAAACTTTGTTCAGATGATCCGCTAAGACCACGAAAAAGCTTGTCGAACTGGAAGTGCTTGCTATGCTCTCGATGCTGTGATGTTGCCTTTCGCTTACAAATTGCTCTTCTTTCAGTCTGCCTGACACGCCGCTCATCATTGGAATCATCAGTCAAAGGATTATCCTCATACTCGCTAACGGTATCCCAACAATGCTTATCTCCAATTCCGTGCAGCAATGTCTTGTGAAGTTTTGTCAACCTGTTCAACTGCAAATTTGCGTTTTTCGGCCAAAATAGCACTTTTTAGTCTTTTGACACTTTATCGTTAAAGGCACTCACAAATTTGAATTTAAATATTTATGTTCCTGCGGTCACCTGAGCAGGAATTTTTAGAGTCCAAACCGCTGAAAATTTTACTTTTCGGTTTTATCTGTTTTTCGAAAGCGTTATCAACTGCTTTTATAGCGTTAGCGGTAGTAAG
>MJUU01052725.1:21991-46320 GCA_002080025.1 Modiolus philippinarum | reverse complement strand
CCTTTTTGGCCCCTTTTTTAAAAACGGGTGGGGCAACAATGACCAAAACTGAGCCAAACCTTCCTTTTGTACCAAAGAACATTATGTTAAAATTTCATAAGGATTGATCAACTGGAACTAAAGTTATTGACCAAAAACTAAAGTGTCTACAGACGACGACGACAACGACAACGACAACGACGCCGACGACAACGACGACGACGACGACGACAGCACCATACCAATATACGACCGCAAAAATTTTTGCGGTCGTATAAAAATGTAGGATGGGTTTGCGTCGCATGCCATATGTGTCACAATCCACATTTTGTGTTCTTTGTCAAATTGGCATCTTGGGGCCTCTTGTTTGCATCAAGATAAATATAAAAAATCCGAAAGCTTATTGCGCATCTACAGACCATATGCAACAATTCTACAACAAAATTAAAACCCTAAATCCAAAAATGTAGGAGGAGTTCGCGTCGCATGCCACATGTGTCAAAATTGACATCTTGGGGCCTCTTGTTTGCACCAAGACCAATATCAAAAATCCGAAAGCTTATTGCGCATCTGCAGCATATATGCAACAGTTCTATAACAAAATTAAAACCCTAAATCCAAAAATGTAGGAGGAGTTCGCGTCGCAAGAATGTGTGACGGACGGACGGACAGACGGGCGGACGGACGAGGCCAACGACAATATCCCCGAACTTTCATTCGAAAGTGCGGGGATAATAATAATATTTTATAGCCCAAACAAAAATGTATTGTGCTTCAATTACAAAACAAACTGTTCAAACGAGCGCAAAAAAGGACACACGACGACCGCCGATATTAAATTGTAGACATGTAAAGCATGCCCCGAAGCTAGTAATATCACAGCCATATACCGGTATAGCACACTAACTGTAAAATGGGTATCAAAATCTAAAGCTGAAAGAAAATTATATCTATTTTATTTACATTTTTTCTAATTTTAGTTCATTTAAAACATGCGTGTTTTCCGTGGGATTACGGCCAAATTAAGGATCAAAGAGCATAAACACAATATGCCGGAATCGGTAACAAATGAAGCTGAAAACAGATTTTGTTTAATATATTTTTATATCAATAAGGTAATTGTTTTTGTTATTGACGAGTTCAATGTCAACTTTGTAACATTAATTTGGAAACCAAATTCATCCCCATGTAATTAAGCAATAATAAGTAATACCTCTGAAGCTGTACCGTCGATTCAACAAAACAATTAATCAGCGCCAAACTTGTCGATATTTGCCAGTTTTACATTTATTTGGTAAAATCCTCTATATGTGTTTTTCGAACTTTATTCTAATCTGTGGTGTACTAGTATTATTAGTCAAGACACATATTTATCCCCGCACTTTCTTCGAAAGTTCGGGGTTATTGGCATACCATCTGTCTGTCTGTCCATCTGTCCGTCCGTCACACTTTCCTTGTGACTCAAACTCCTTTTAGGGATTTAATTCTGTTGTAGAATTGTTGCATATAGTCTGTAGATGCGCAATAAGCTTTCGGATTTTTTATATTGCTCTTGGTGCAAACAAGAGGCACAAAGATTTTACACATGTGGCATGTGACACAAACTCCTCCTACATTTAAGGATTTAATTTTGTTGTAGAATTGTTGCAAAAAAGACTCGTATTTTTTTTTAAACTTGAGCATATACTTATGCATTTCAGCAATTGTTAGATAGAAAATGGGATTTTGAATAATTAGAATCCTGAAACTGATGCGATTCCAAGTTTGGGAAATTTCCTGAAAGTGTCAAAGACCACTTATTTTTTGAAATTCTACTTAGCAAGTGTCAAAGACCACTTATTTTCGAATTCTACCTAGCAACCATACTAAAATAATTTGTTTACTTTAGGAAAAACATTTTAATTAAATGGATTTCGAAAATATTTGATTCCAATCTTGGTACATTTCATGAAAGTCTCAAAGACCACTTATTGGGGGGGGGGATTCTTCCTAGCAACCATACTTAAATAGTTTCTTTAATTTAAGACAAACAATTTCATCGATTGGATTTCAAAAATATTTGATTCCAGTTTTTTTATATTTCTCAAAGACCACTTATTTATTATTATTTTTTTAAAATTCTACCTAGCAACCATACTTAAATAGTTTGTTTAGTTTAGGACAAACATTTAAATCAATTTGATTTCAAAATCATTTGATTCCAATCTCGGTAAATTTCCTGAAAGTCTTAAAAAACACTTATTTTTTGGAATTCTGTCTAACAACCATATATCCTTAAATTCTTTTTGTTAAAAATAACCACTATCAATAGTTTGATTTCAAAAATATTCAAAAAATTTTGCCCAGGGGGTAAAACAACTGTTTTCTGTGTCAAACAGGAATTGCAGGGATAGCTGTCGTTCCGACAACCTCTAGTTTTGGCAATATTTATAAATTTCTTAAAATAATTTTGAAATTCCATTGTTGTGTAGTATTCTCAATTCATGATACCGGTATAAGTAGTTTCTAAGAATAAGATCTTTGGATATATTTCCATTATTAGGTCCAATGTTGAATTGTGTTTCCCACTGGCGGCCATCTTGGATGGGGAAGGACCTGCTAGATACCTGCGTAGAAATATTTTGACTAAGTTTGCTTCAAATTGGACCAGCAGCTTCTGATAGGAAGATCTCTAAACGTGTTTTTCTAAGTGTCCAATGTTAAACTTTGTCCCCCACTGGCGGCAAACTTGAAAAAGGTATGACCTGCAGCATACATCTTTTTTTCAGAAAGTACAATCTGAGGACCATTCTGACTTAGTTTGTTCTATTTGGACTAACAGGTTCTGGAAAAAGAACTCTGAGTGTGTTTTCCTTGTTCCCTGCTGGCGTCTTTCTTGGAAAAGTAAAGACGCGTGGGATACCTTTTTGAATGGGTCCTTTAAGGACAGTTTTGACTAATTTGTTCATCTGTACATGTGTGTCTTTGTATCGTACCTCGGGTGATGTCTTTTTCCAGTTTTGTACTTGGCCTTGTTCGTTCCTAAACGGACGGTTCGGTTCTCACTTACTTGATTAAGTTTTGTTCTAATTGGACCATTGGCTTCTGAAAAGATCTCTGAATGTGTTTTCAATAGGATCAAATGTTAAACTACGTTCCCCGCTGGTGGCCATCTTCGATTAGGCATGGACCTGCCGGCTACAAATTTCCGGGTACAAATTTTGGAAGGTACTTTTTTTAAGACGACTAAGACTAAGCTAATTCTTAATTGTGCAAGCGGGTTGCGGAAGATATTAAAGTGTGTTTTCAGTTGGATCTAACATTTATTTTTGTTCTCCAATGGTTACCATCTTCGATGAGGTATGGACCTGTTGGATATCTTTTTGTCTCGCCCGCGACGAAAGTTGCGGAAGCGAGACATAGCAATCCAAAATGCCATCGTCGGCGTTGGCTTCAACATTTGACATTAACTTTAATCAATGAAATTCGTACAGAAGCTAGAAAATGGTAAGAATATTACCTTCAGCTGAAAAACTTTGAAAATTATTTTTCAGTTTTTCTGTATTTTTTTCAGTGTTTAGACTTATTTGTTTGGGCAAGAAATTTATATTCATCCTTTGGTAAAAGTTTTGTAGAAGTCGAATGAAAATATTAAATTTTCGTAGAAAGTGGTCAAAAGTTATGATCAGAAAATTACCACCAGCTGAAAAAAATGGATTTATCTTTTTTTGAAAAAAAAAAAAAACTTAATCCATACATTTAAATTATTTTGGAGTTGAATTACTAGTAAGTCTTTGAATCTCAATAGAATTTCATTAAAATGGAAATAAATGCCTACAGTGTGAAGACTGTTATTAAGCTGATTTCATTGAAATGGAAATTAATGCCTACAGTGTGAAGATTGTTGGAATTTTGATTCCGGTTCCAACTTTGGTATGGATTTTTTAAAAGTATCAAATACATACAATTCCTGATATTTTCGCATCTCAGCAATATTTTGGTATCAAACATAAGATTATAAGAAATGCATCCAACTTTGGTAAATTTCCTAAAACTCTCCAAGACAAGCTATTTTTAGAAATATTTCTCAGCAACTATGCTTTTTGAATAAATTTGTATCAAACAAACATTTTCAATGATAAAATTGCAAAAGTTCAAGTTAAATTCGATTCATATTTTGGTAAATTTCCTGAAACTCTCAAAGTAAGTGAGAACCGAACTGCCTGTCTAAAACGAACAGTCCAAGGACAATGGCATCATCGGAAAAACAAAGAAACAAAGACAAAACCATGAGCACGGCACAGAAAAGAAAAATGAAGACACACTCTTAAAAACCTATTTTGGGGGGATTTCTACCTAGCAATCATATCCATTTCAATTCCTTACAATTGTAATGATCACTTTCAAAAGTCAATTATGATCATTTTCATAAGTCAAATTGCAAAAATCTTTGATTCTAATTTCTACAACTTCCTGAAACTCTCAAAGACCTGTATTTATTTTGTTTTGGAATTCTACCTAGCAACTATATCTTTTTCAATTCCATACAGTATTACTAATTATTTTCAATAGTAAAATTGCAAACATCTTTGATTCGTGTTTTGGAAATTTCATGAAACTTTAAAAGACCAGTTATTTTTGTGGTTCTATAGTTACCAACCATATGTTTTTGCATACAATCATTGTACAAAAATATTTGATTCCGATTTTGGTATATTTTCTGAAAGTCTCAAAAACCAGTTATCTCTTGGAATTTTACCCAGCAACCTGACCAAATACGACATGTACTTCATGGGCGGGCGAAACATTAGTTTCAATGAAACCTTTACCTATTTTTAAACTAGCAGTTTCTAAATGCGTTTTCCCATACTTTATCAACAACTAGCTGCCTTCGTAGAAGATCAGGAAACAACAGTAGTAGAATACCGAGGAACAAGGGAAGTGATGATCACAAAAATCAAAGTCCAAAGACATGGCGAAAACGGCAACAGAGAAAAACAAAGACAGACGTGTACTGCAATAAAAAGAGGACATTAAGAACTAAGGCACTTATAGTGTGAACTCCCATGAAAACCGGGTGTGACATAAGAGATAAGGAAATGTTGGATACCTTTTTGGAAGAGACGATCTAAGGATAATTGTGACGAAGTTTGATTCTAATTAGAGAAGTAGTTTCAGAGAAGAGCTTTGAACGTTTTTTCAAAGGGTCCAATGTTAAACTATGTACCCTGCTGGCCGCAAATTGGGTGAAGTGCGGACTTGCTTGATACCTTTTTGGAATCGACCATCTAAAGGCTATTTTGAATAAGTTATTTTCTAATTACACTAGTAGCTAGTGTGATCTTTGATTTTTTTCACATACGTCCAACTTTAAAGAATCTTCCACGCTGGTGGCTTTCTGGATGAGGCACAGACCTGTCGAATACCGTTTTTGGAAGGGACCATCTCGGTACTATTATTACTACGTTTAGTTCTTAGTGGACTGGAGGTTTCTGAGAAACTTCTTTGATTGCGTTTCCATAGGATATCATTTTTGAATAATTTTTTTCTGCTAGCGGACATCTTGGTTGAGATATGGGCTATTCCTATAACATATGACTCCATATCTAACTTTTATATCGGATTTTTCATTTTTTTTGGAGAACAAGTAAATCAATTACAAAATATATGAAAGAGACAAAGGTGTATAGGACAATCGGGGCAACGAGTCCAGATTGCCAATGATGAAGTGGAGAAACGGGAAGGGTAAGGAAACGTAGCCCTTCATACGACCCCAGTGATTCTGCTCTCCTAAAAATAGATCAGGTCCCCTTACTACAAAGAGCGTGCCGTTTCTCTACAGTTAGGCATGGTCCGCGGTCAGGCTTTCCGTATTATGACCTGATTACCCCGCATAAGCATGGCATTTCCCTATCTACCACTTTGGGGCGCGCCCGGCATTTCAATAGCCATAGCCTCTGAAAACCGATTCAGGTGTAGGGCCTTTTTAGCTCACCTGATCCAAAGGGTCAGTGTGAGCTAATGTCATCGCTTGGCGTTCGTCGTCCGTCCGTCCGTTAAACTTTTCACATTTTCATCTTCTCCTCTGAAACCACTGACGCAAATTCAACCAAACTATACAGAAATGATATTTGGAAGGTTCTTTACAAAAGATTGCCCATTCCGTTCCGATCCGATAAAAAAAACATGGCCGCCAGCACAGAACTTAGGTTTAAGATAGGACCCTATGGGAAAAATCACATTTTCATCTTCTCCTCTGAAACCCCTGAAGCAAATTCAACCAAACTTTACAGGAATGATGTATGTGAGGTCTTAAGCGAAGATTGCTCATTTCGTTCCGATACGATAAAACACATGGCCACCAGCAGAGTTTTACATTTGACCCTATGGGAAAATCACATTCATGCATCTTCTTCCTTGAAAACACAGAAGCAAATTAAATCAAACTTTTCAGGAATAATGTACTAAAGGTCCTAAACAAAGATTGCTCATTTCCCCCGAACCAATAAAAAAACATGGTCGCCAGCACTGAACATAGTTAAACATTGGCCCCTTTGGGAACATCACATTTTCATCTCCTCCTCTGAAACCACAGAAGCAAATTCAACCAAACTTTACAGGAATGATGTATGGAAATTGCTAATTTTGTTCCGATTCAATAAAAACATGGCCACCATCTCGGGATATCGTTTATCCTTGGTCCCTATGGGAAAATCACATTTTCATCTTCTCCGAAGCAAATTCAACCATACTTTATAGGAATATGTATAGAAGGTCGTTACAAAGTTTGCTCATTTCATTTTGATCTGATAAAAAACATCGTCTCCAGTGCAGAACATAGTATAACCGGGAGAAAATGCGTTCCAGAATTGATGGACATTTTGTGTTTACTTTTTAGTTCACAAATGATAAATTGAAATTTAAAGAAGCTTATAGACAAATAAATTGAAATCTAAAGATACTGTCAAAAACTCCGTTATTGAACAATTGTAATTTTCATTGATCCTTATTGATTTTTTAAAGTTAGTTTTCTTGCATTTAATTGAATGACATTATATACCTTTAATAGTTAATCCCGCAACATTACATAACATTGTCGGAAAAGGACAAGATAATCCGAAATCAATCATGTCAGTTTCGGCATTTAAGGCCTTTGAGTGGACATTTAACGCGTAAGGGATTACATCGATTATTGTTGAAATTATCTTTGTTATATTTTATGTTGTTATTCTATGTTTTACTTTTGAAGTAAGAACACGTATTAAATCGTAAAATTTGTACCTCTTGGTTATGATTATTATATCCAGAGACAAACGAATATCGTGAAACAAATAACCCTCAAATTTAACGGGTTATATTAGTTTAACATTGGAGCTTATGATAAAATCACCCATTTCATCATCATCTCTGAAACTATTCAAGCATTAACTGAATGGATGGAAAGATTGATTGATTGAATATTGTTTAACGTCTACTGAGCAATATTTCAGCTATATCAAGACGAGAACAAGTTTGTTAATAAATAATCAGTTTGGGTATGGAAAGGGTCATGGGACGGGACATTCTGACTGCCACTGGAAAAGTAGGGTGAAATCGAAAGGTGCGGGGAATTTAGCCATGTAGCCGATCACCTACGGACCACTCAAAAAAGAGCTCGATAAAAGGGTTCTTTAACGTGCAGGAAGCGTGGCATTTCATCCAACACGAGAACATGGGTTTACATCCCATCCGAAAGATGGGTTGTGTATTTATTTATCCCGCACAACCACGGAATGGGTCCTATTTCTATATCCCGGGGTACCCCCGGGGTCAGCCCCGTTTAGGAGAGGTCATATCCTGCAAGCCGGAGATACTACGTCTTATTTCTATACCCCGGGGTTCCATCGGGGGCTGAATGTATGGAAGGGCCTTTGGGAAAATACTCATTTCAATAGGATCAGACAAAACACATTGGTGTCAATGGAGATCATAGCTAATTATTAGACCCCATTGGTAGGAAACATCCTTTTTGGTCATGTGAGGTGAGCGATACAGGTTGAGCTTCTAGTTTTATGAGGAGATCAATTAAAAGAGTTATGACTAAAATGAGCTCTATTTGAACTCGTATTAATGCAATCAAAATTGCTGAATAAGTCTTCCATACTATGTTACCCACCAATTGCCCCTTGGAAGAAGCAAGTACATGCTGGATACCTTTTTTGGAAGAGGCGATCCGAGGACAGTTGTGACCAAGTTTGGTTATAATTTGAGAAATAGTTTCGGAGAAGATCTTCGAATGTTTTTCATAGGTCCAATGTTAGACTTTCCACAGGGCCCAATGTTAAACTATGTTCCCCACTATCGGACATCTTGGATGAGGTGCTGACCTGTTGCATATACTATTTTTGGAATCAACCATCTGAGGACCATTTTGACTAAGTTTCGTTTGTATATTTGTTGTTGAACATGTAGTATTGCATGCTTACCATCACTTTTGTCTCTGCTATATCACGTAGATCAAAATTTTATAATGTCCGCCACTTATTTTTATTTTTATCACTGGCTGGAGTGTATTAATCTGAATACTTTTGCATATCGGTTGATGATTGATCATTTTTGTGAAGTGAGAGATGTATATTTAGTATGAGATCTGGAATCTTGAATCAAGTGCCATATGTTGATGCTGTCCAGATGTCCCTTGTACGAGGTACGGACCTACCGGATACTTCATATAAGCTATGGCCATTGTGACAACGTTCGGTTATAATTGGACTGGTAGTTTCTGAGAAGATCTTTGAATGTATTTTCCATAGTTTTCGGTGTTAAAACTATGTTCCCATGTGGCAGCCATCATTGATTGGGTACCGACCTGCTGGATACCCTTTTTAGTCGGTACTGGAAGTCTAAGAGAAGATCTTTGAATGTCTTTTCCATAGGTCCAATTTTGAATCTATGTTCCTAGCGGGCGGCCATCTTGGACAAGGTACAACCTGTCGGATACCCTTTGGGGGGCATTGTATCCTAATTTTGTTATAATTGGACTGAGAAGAAGTTCTTTGAATGCGTTTTCTGTAGGGTTCAATGTTAAAACTAAGTTCTTCCCTGGTGGCCATCTTGGATGAGGTACGAACCTGCCGTTTTTTTAAGGGACCATATAAGGACCATTGTGACTAAGTTTGGTTATAATTGGACAAGCAGTTTCTGAGGAGGTCTTTGAATGTTTTTCCGTAAGGTCAATCTTAAAATTATGTTCCTCGCTGGCGGCCATCTTTGATGAGGTACAGACCTGTCGGATACCCTTTTAGACGACACAACCAAAAGACCATTGTGACTAAGTTTGGTTCTAATTGGACAAGCAGTTTCTGAGAAGTTCTTTGAATGTCTTTTCCATAGGGTCCAATGTTAAAATGGCGGCCATCTTCAATGAGCTTACGGACCTGGCGGATCCAATAAGGGGACCACCGAAGCGCTATTATGGCAAAGTTCGAATCCAATTGGCCCAGTGGTTTCAGAGGAGAAGATCTATGAATGAAATGTTTACGACTGACGGACGGACGACAGACGCCGGACACCAAGTGATGGCAAAAGCTCTTACTCAATTTAAGATGGACGCATCTGGAATATAGTTTATTATTGAAGCCTTTGTGATAAACATTCAAGGATCTTTTTCTAAACAAAAATTTTTCCCAATGTGAACCAAACTTCTATAACAACCTTTACAAGTGATCTACCACAAAGAAAACGACTTGAAAACTACGTCCTTCTGTCAGATGCTAATCGGCGAGATCATTATCACGGTATAAACAATATGAAGTTCCGATAAAGTAATTATTACTGTACTAAAATATGTTTATTCAATTCAATTAAATTCAATTTATTCAGCAACTTTAGGCCCAATTATGGGCTAATGGCTACAAAATAAAGTACACAAAATACACGAACAAACATAATCAACTAACCCCTGTCCTCGGGGGAATTGACTGTTTTAAAAAGGAGCCTAGCTTTTGAATCTGGGTTTGGATTTTTTTTTTTTAGTTTCGAAGTTGAAGTTTCATCAGTTTCAAAATTAAAGTATTGACTTTTCAAGAGTGGCAAACTGTCTATACTCAGTGTGATAATGAGCTCACCATTCCAGTAAACGCTGACACGAGACAATGTAAAATACAAGAATAACTACAAAAATCCGTGAAATCCATATAGGTCGAACGTATGATTTCTGTCAATCTGCACCCTCCGCAGATCGTGAAGTTTTATAGTGCAAAATGCAAGAAATATACCGGATTGCGTCTGGGCACAGATTGCATCGAACGGAGCGCAGATTGCACATTTTGGGGCACAGATTGCACAGTTCGGGACGCAGATTGCATATTTCAGGACACAAATTGCGTATTCACGGGCGCATGTTGCATCATACGGCGCATAGGTTATATTGAAGGTTAGGTTTTAAATCATGAAAAGGGTCAGGGTCATATTAAAAGAAAGTGTTAGGGTTATAGTCAGGGAAAAGGTAAAGGGAAAAGGTTGTAGTCAGGGAAAAGGTTAAGATTATATTTAATGAAACGGTTAGGGTTATTTTCAGGGAAAGGGTCAGGGTTTAATTAAGGGAAAGTGTTAGGGTTTAAATAAGGGAAAGTGTTAGGGTTTAATTAAGGGCAAGGGTTAGGGTTAAATTTATGGAAAGGGTTAGGGTTAGTCAGAGAAAGGGTAAGGGTTATAGTCAGTGAAAATGTTATGGAAATATATAGTAGGTTAGAGCATCTGCGTGTCAATATTTGCAATCTGCCTCTCAATACTTGTGTCCCAATACCTTCAATCTGCGCCCCAAAACTTGCAATCTGCTCCCTTCGGCGCATACTGAAAAAATACAAGATGGGAGTGCAGATTGTATAAAACCGTGCAATATGCAGAGGGCACCGATTGACAAGATTTTCAAGTCGTACCTGCTTCTGAAATCTTTAGAAATGATCATACTCGATATGCTACTTAAATCATATTTTTGATATGTTAATCAAATTATCACAGATTTGACCACATATAACTACCTTCATACTGGGAGACAATAATCCCGAAGTGGATTAATTTGGAATCAAGTGCGTGGTGAACGTGGTATAAGTTACAGCCGATTTAACTTTTAAAGAAAGAGGTCATGTTTTTTTTAACCTAATTCATTGTATTGTGTTAAGAGATTTTAACTTTAAATACCGGATACGGTGTATTAATCTTGCTGTCTAACCATGTATTATAAATGTATGGTTTAACTTGGGGTTGTTTGTTGTACAAAAAATGGCCTTGAGAAAACGTTCTGTAACAATTAAAAAAATTCTTTCATGAAAATCTAATCGCGTATATCCTGTATTAAAGATTAATAGGATCTTGCATAAGGTCAGATTAAAGATCGGGCTATCTTTCACAAGTGTAAGAAATTTCGTCTTTGCTCAAGTGGAGCGTAGCGGAACGAGAGTAAAAGACGTAGAATTTCTTACACGAGTGAAAGATATCCCGATCTTTCATTTTGACCGAATGCAAGTTCCTATTTCTTCCGTAAAACACGGATAGAATTGCCTAGAAACTTATACCGTGTGAACAATGTTGTCGCCATTTGAGTGTTCCTAACATTATGACGTCAGGTGTTTTATGACGTTTAGTCATGGTTACGATTGTTGTATCACAAACATCAACACGTCTGGTTGGTCATTTATCAGTGTGAGATGAGGTCGCGTGCATCGATCTCACATGGGTCATCTCCCACTGTAAACCACCATTTACGGAAGAAACACTATCATTTTGCTTACCGGAATTGGTGATGCCTGGGTAAACGTTCATCTTTGAAAATATAAAATAATATCAATGGGTCGAAGTGCGACGGGAGAATTTCCTTATTTACGTGAATGGCATTAAATTTGTATGGATGCAACTCGATTAAATGCCTTATTCACGTAAATTTGTGCACCTTATTTCAGTTAATTTGTTACTGATTCAATATCGAGTCGAAACTATAGAAATTAAATGCCTTTGACATAAACAAGGAAATTCTCGCGTCGCACCACGACCCATTAATTTAAGCGGATTTTCGGGATCACTGCTCTTGCTCTCTTCTCCTAAGTATCGTCATACAACAAGTTCTTTTGAATGTGATAGTACATAGTATGGTATTAAATATCTTTTTACAGTAGAAAAGAGTAAGTGGTGTCAGCTGGGGATTTACCAGTTGGGGGATTAAGCATATTTAAGTGTAAATACTTAATGCTGATTATTCATCTGTGTATGTACACGAGGATGATGAAATTCAGCAATCTCTGTGTGGCTGCTTTATTTTTCATGTCCACATGTATACTTAGAAAAAAGAAGGGAAACGGGGAATGTGTCAAAGAGACAACGACCCAAAGGGGAGTAATAACAACTCAAAGCCACCATAAGATCTTCAATGAACGGTGAGAAAACCCCACACCCAACGGCAGGTCGGAGTCGGCCCCTGAATAAAGAGTAATCAAGTTCAACGAAATAAACATCATCCTAGACTCCTATAGACATAAAGTAAACTAACTAGAAAAAAAAGACAAGACACACAAAGGCTTAATAAATTTCCTGACTTAGGACAGGCCCAAACCTTCCCCGTATAGCCAATGTGATAAATAAATAAAAATAATCGTAACAACAGTAAAATCCAGTTGGCAAAAGGACTGAGTCAATTGTGAAAAAATGAAACTGAAAGAACTAAATATACGGACATAAACATGAAATCACAAGAGACTACTAGCAGTTAACTGACATGCCAGCTCCAGACCCATTACCAACTGAAAAGTAAGTTATGTACCCTCAGTATACAGTTTCCACCAAGATTCCCTCCTGTGAGGAGTTTAGCATAATGATTTCATGCATATAACGGAATACATAACCCGTGTCCGTGCAATACAGATTTTAGAAATTTAGAATGTGTTTAGTTAAAATGCAAAGACCATATCAAACATCAATGTTAATACCGTAATGACTTGACGACAATAGGCCTACCGTAATTTTTGGGGTTCTTGTCTCAGTACTATTAATCCACATCCAAATTTTAACCAGAGACTCATATGTCTCTGTTTCAACCGGTCGGACATTGCACTAAAACAACAAATGTTTACACAAAAACAATTTTTAATCAAAAATGACATATCCAATAACACTTACGTACATTCCTTATTTCTCTTCCCTCTTTGAGAATATAATAAATTGCTAACCTACATTTGAGTATTTATCTTTACATTCATAACATTGCATAACGAACACCAACAATATTTTCCATTCAAGCAGAGACATACTTATGTCTCCAATTCAAGTGAGATTTTTTACAGTAGTTAATGTGACCCATCCACTCTAGCTAGCTGCCGCCAAAATACTTCTTGTACAAAAGCAAAATCAGATTTCTTTCAAAATAATCTGCCCCCTCCCCCCAAGTTAGTGAGTGTGTATAAGTATCAATGCTGACATACTCATAAAGCCTATGAAAAGAGACAATACTTTAACCAGTCTTATTTGTGGATTACAAAACTCGCACTGTAGTATTTCAAAGAAAGTTACATATAAAAATGTCCCACAAGACAATCCTTGTAAGATACCTTCTGCAATGACAAACGATGGTCCAGTTCCATATTCCACAAGTATCAGTCCAATGGCGATTCCAACTGGGGTTGAGACAGCAAATGTGATCAATGAACGTATGGAAGCCCAGTAAGACATTTTACTCTGGATAAGTGTCATTCCGAGGCTGAATGCTATCACTCCTTTGTGAATTGCAAGTCCAATGAACACTTTGAGAACTTCAGACGTTTCTTTTTGGAGACCAACGGCAAGACCTTCAAATAATGAATGTACAGACAGAGCAATCAGTAATAGAATTGACCTAAATGTTGAATTATTCGAAGCAGACGCGTGAATTGATAACGACATATTACTGGCAAATTCGTTGGATTTTTCTAATTCCAGATTATTGTTTTGATGTGCATCGAGATATTCTACATCTGTTTCAACCGAATCACATGCCGTATCTTGACAATCACATTTTGCAGACAGAGGGTATATTTGTTCATCTTTGTTTGACGAAAAATCTCCATCTCTACACGAAGTCTTCTTACTCGCAGAATGTTTCTCTCTCAATGTGACCTTTCGTTTGTCCTGGTACGTCAAAACAGACTGTTCAATAGTTAACATTATCATTAAACCAACAATGATTATGAATTCGGTAACTGGATAAGATGAAAAGAATTCCGACCCCACGAGCATTTCTTCTAGGTCCTCTCTGGTTTCTGGTAGTAATTCCATTAAGCATGTTGCCAAGAAAACCCCAGCAGCAAAACAGCTTAGGACACTCAGAATTCGATTGAAGTATCTTGAATTTTCATTTAGTCTACCTTTGAAATACCAAATACACTTAATTGGAATGAAGCCGAGTATGAAAGACGCTATAAAGAGTCCAAAAAGAATCAACACTTTAACTGTTTTCACGTCCATGTTTCACGTACACGTGGTATTCACATTGAATTCGGTTAGTCTCGAATTTTTCCGCAACTTCACGTTTCTATATTTAATTCAAGGTCACATACGGGAATCTAATCTACAATGTGAATCAAGTGGGTCACAATACTCGTGTTAAATCTAAAAATAAACTGCACCCGATTGTATTGATATATTTTGTTTATAACATAAACTTATATTTACTTTTTTAAAGTTATATGTTTATTTGTTGCCAAAAAAAAAAAATAAGAAACTCTATGATATTGTAGAATAATCATNGGGGGGGGGGGGGGGGGGGTCAACTTCCATTACTTTGGTGCACGGGGATATGCCAAAAAACTCGGGTATAGTTTTTTTGCTTAAAATATATAGATTTAGGTGTGTTTTTAGACAAATTGTATATGAATTTGCATATAGAGAAAATGAATTATATAGATGTTGGTAAAAAGGGCAAAAAAGGTACTAATAATTTATGAACCAACATAACCCAAGTTCCGATTATTTTCGTTAGCTGTACATTAAGTACTTCGTACTTTGTTTCTTTGATGTTTTAAAAATGAACGGTATGTAAATATATTCGGGTCCTAAATTTAGCGTGTTATATAAATTCGGGGCATGCCAGTTTCCGAGATCAATTTGGCACATCCCTACCCGAATAAAAATCATACCAAGTTATCCCCTCGCCCCCGACTCGACTATCCCTTAAATCCTGGAAAAATTATTTTTGTCAGTGATGCTAAGGCATGCTTTTCTTAATCCTAAGACATGTCATCAAACAACAAGAAACATTAATTTAAACCAAAAGCATCTTTTAGTTAATTAGTTAACTGGGAGGGGCGGGGTGGGGGCGTAAATCTGAAAATGGTAAGAAAACTTCAAAAATCTTTTCATTCATTATCCTATTATATACTTATTTCAAGTATAATTCGTAAAGTTGTGTTAGAATTTAATATAAGTATTTTTATACAGAAATCTCTCAACATTTTTTTTTCAATGTGTAAGAGGGGGTATATGCCCCCTAAAACCTGCCCGCGTCCCATGTTCAATAAAACATGTTTAAACGATACATGCCCTCCATCTTGAAACATGCTTGTAACATGGCCTTAACCACGGTTGTTGCGTTAACCAACAATAAAATAACACAGAGAAAAACGAATTTTTTAACAAGGTTAATGTTTGGGTAAGTTAGATCAGGCCTCTAATAACACGAGGGGGTCAATATGCTCTGAGCTTTATTTTTATTTTTTTACATTCGAGAGATATAATGCTTACCCTTCAGGAACATCTGATGATACCTCAATTTTTAATTGTGTTAAATTTTCACCATAAGTGGGTTACGGCTAAGCATCAAACTATGATCGGCAAACAGGAAGTGGTAGCTAAACAGACCGACAGATAACGTAAATCCCCAAATTACCAAACCTTAGACGTTCAATAATGGAGAAAATCTGTTGACATATCTCCGGGCTTCAACACGAGGGCTCCGGGCTCCAATACTAGAGCTCCGGGCTCCTCTCACAGGGCTCGGGTTTCACTCACTGGGCTCCGGGCTCGATCCACATACATGGCTCCTGAATCTCAGAAAGCTGTTGAGCCCGTTTTATCACACCATATACGATATTAAAACTTTTTGCGGTCGTTTCAAAAATTGTGACGGATCACATCACTTTGCACCCATCAGGGGCCTGAATAACAAGGGATTCCCATTATTAGACACATGCAGCAAAAAAGGCGCTTTTTGGAATTTTTTGCAGCTAGATTTTTGGCAAATGTTCCCATAAACTTTGAAGAAAATTAAAAGTTCTATTAAAGGGATATCCAACTCTAGAACCCCATCTAGATCTGCCGATGTCAAAGGTAAAAACCATGACAATATATAAATGTAAGATTCCCATGGAGAAACAGAATCAAAAAACAGAACAGAGTAAGAATTTCACAATTAAACCCCTTAAACACGTTGATATCACCACGTGCCATGCATGATTTGCTTCACTGGTGGCATCCACCATGATTTGGTGAATCCAAAGGGGACGGACAGGGTCGAGGGAGACCGGCAGAAAGTTGCGATAGAAAGGAGAGAGGGGCGAGAGAAGGGATAAAGGGGTAGAGAGAAGGTAAAAAGGGGCGAGAGAAAGGATAAAGGGGTAGAGAGAAAGTAAAAAGGGTCGAGAGAAAAGATAAAAACATCAAGAAAGGGCCGGAAAGGGAGAAAAGGAAATGAAAGGGGCCGAAAAAAGGAATGGGAGAAAGCATGAAGGATAAACAAAAGAAGAGACGGGAGAAAGAAGAAAAAATCCCCTGTCCGCCCCTCAAAGCCCTTTCTTGGTTAATTTTGGCAAGGGTCACTCGGAATCCACTAAAAGTTGTCTATTGTAAAATAGAAAGCTTAAACGATCTTTTAAGAAACATTTACCAAATAAAACTTCATTCTGATGTTAAACAAGATCCACTCCCGCTATTGCTTCTGTCTTGGAATTATGATCAGTTTGCAGGTATTACATTTGGTGGAGAACCTCCAATACTTGAATAACAGTTGTTTGATCTATCGGGGCATCATACTTTACAGTGTTCATAGGGAGCTTCATACACTTTTCAGTTCCCAAAATCCATGACTTTTTCTNGCCAAACTGTGTGGAGAAACGCCACGCTCCATGCAGTATAAAGACCCCTTCTATATTTCTCTAAAGAGAGCAGACGCACTGGGTGTCGTATAGAAGGCTAAATTTCCTGCCCCTACCCATTTCTCCCCTTTTCCAGTGGCAATATTAACTTGTTCTCGTCCTGATATAGCTGAAATATTGCTCATTAGACGTTAAACTCTAACTAATCAATCAATCAATCCAATACTTGAATAACAGTTGTTTGATCTATCGGGGCATCATACTTTACAGTGTTCATAGGGAGCTTCATACACTTTTCAGTTCCCAAAATCCATGACTTTTTCATGATTTTTTGGTCGTTTTCCATGCCCCCTTTCAGTAGAAATCTTTGTTCACTCTTCCAAGAATTAGTAAGAAAACAATTCGACAGATTATAATTTCATTTACTAATAAAACATGTAACATATTGCCCACGTATTACAGCTATATATACAATATACATATATTAAAAAGGAAATTTTTTTTTATGAAATTCAATAATTTTCCAAATGTCTTTGGCCTGATTTGTATAATTTCATGACCCTTTTAAGTCTAAAATCTAATTTGTATAATTCAATGACTTTTCCAGTATTCAATGACCTGTGGGAACCATGCTTTTAAATGTGCAGAAATTTACATATTTTCTGCAAAGGGTCCAATACTAGACTGAGGTATCCCATGGCAATTTTATTTTCTTTATTGGTACATGTACTCGAGTCACACAGTCATATTCCATGTACAAATAATTTTGTTGTGACATATAAAATATTTCAAAAGGCAGCTGTTTCCATGTTTCTTCACCTTTACGGGAGCAACCCTTTGATTTTTATGAGGTTGTCTTAGAAAGAAGATATCTTTGAGCCTGTCAATTTTTTCTCATCGGAAGAAATTTCTGTCCTTTTTCGGTCCATGCAAGGTTTTGATTCATATTTGTCATCCTGGTATTTTTTTTTACCTTATCCCTTTGTTGACAATTCTTTTCGCCAAATTTCTGATCCTAGTTTTTTTTAAGTTTCTTCCAAGTCTCCCCCTAAAAATGGTCACTCTCTAATATCAAAGGTTATCCGAGCGATCTGTAGGTGGATGATCAATGTTTTATGAAATATGCCATAATATCCATGTGGCAGTTAAAATTGGGTGCTGAAATAACAAAAGATGACCATTCTCGTGGCTGTGTTGATTACCTCATTACTAGAGATTTTTATTAGTGATTATTTGATGGCCAGGTGTGGTTTTCAATGATTATTTGATCCTCTTACTGATTACTTGATTACTTATAAATATTTAATAATTTAATAAAAAGCAAATTTTTTTGGTAAATAATGATTTATTTCAAGGACAATAGGTTAATGATTACTTCATTCCTTGAAAGCTCCACAAGGAGCCTTTATGATATTAACAAAATAACGAGATACATGAGTATGTGAGCTGTTAAAAGGGGTAAATTTATAATCTAAAATATGACCTAAAGCACAAAAAAATAACATGGTAAAATAAAAGAATAGAAACAATAAAAAGGTCGACCGATATATTTCGACAAATCTGTCGTCTACGAGTGGGTCGTAATGAATGATATTAGTCTGGTCTGTTAACTAGAAGCTCTAAAGAGCCTGCTATTTCTCAACTGACCCATGGCTGACAGTCCAGATAACTCCAATGTTAAAGGGTCTCAATTCATATAATATTAATAAACCTGGATGTTATTTGGTCTAATGTTAAACTATGTTCCCTGTTTATGGCAATCTCATCATGACACATTTATAAAAGGGACCACCCAAGGTCTAGTGTGACCTAGTTTGGTTTGTATTGTTTTTAAGTTCTCTGAATGCTTTCCAGTAAGGTAAAATGTTAAAATTTGTTACAGCTGGTTGCCATCTTGGATGAGGTGCAGACCAGCTGAACACATTTTTTAAAGGGACAACCAAGGACTATTTTTGAGAGAGACTGGCATGGGACCAATTGGATTTGTGGCTTAAAAAGAGAAGATCTTTAAATGCTTTTCCATAGGATCCAATGTTAAACTGTGTTCCCATCTGGCAACCATCTCAGAAGGGGTGTTGGCACATCAGACAACTTCCACCATGAAAATAAAATGTGGTCCTTGACATTTTTTGCATTAAAAATCAAAGTCTATCTCAAATTGTTTTGAAATATAAGCCAAAATGTGTAAAATTACCAAATTTGACCAATAAAGGGCAATAATTCTAATGGGTATTTAAATTGCTTCAAAATTTCCAGTTGGCTAGATATGCTGAACATTTTTGCAGCTTAAAGTTGACCCATATCTGTTACAATTTTCCTAATTAAAAAAAATTGAATATAATAAAATTTTGAAAATTTTACAGAAAAGGGGCAATAACTCAAAAATATGTTATCAGATTTCCTTAAAAAAAATGCACATTAAGTATATTTTGTCATGCTGATTACTTTAATCTGAAGAGGGGTATTAAATTTTAGTGGTCATCAATTTTCACAAATGGAAAATTGTATAGGGAAAGATATGTATAAAAATATACAGACTTTATTTTCACTCTTCAAGAAACCTTGTGAAGAATCTTGGAGAAATAAGTCCCTATATGGTATGCCAAGGTCCTATGTTCAATTCTGTTGCTAGCAGCCATCACAGATATGGTGAGATGATAAAAATCACAAACTTTGAAAGGGACCACTTAAGGACTATTTTGATCAAATTTGCTTAAAAATGTTCAAGCAGTTTTAGAGAAGATCTTTGAACGCATTTCCCATAGGGTCCAATGTAAATCCATGGTCCCTGCTTGTGGCCATTTTAGTAGGGTGCCCAAGCGACGATTTTTTCGAATTTGGGTTAACGGAATCACACACACCTGCATTATACATTTTTGGAAAGAGGGGACCATAGCGCATCGAAATAACAATGTCGTAGAGATCAAATTTGGTCACATTTTATTTAAAATGGGGTTAAAGGTCATTTCCTGAAATCAAGAAAAATCTCGCGGAACTAAAAGTTTGCTTCATTTTACAAACAAACTCCTCACGAAATTTTCAAAAAATAATATTAATTTTTTTCAGACAGTTCCTTGTTTTATTTTTTATAATGATTTGTCATATAAAGGACGCTTTCAATTATGTTTGATAGTATTTTCCAAGTTTTTGTTGAATCATTGTTTAAAGGAAACCTTGAATTTAATTTTAAAGCCTTACCTATTCAAAATTGAATAAAACCTGGACCAAATAGATCACATTTTTGTTTTTGGTATTACTTCAGTAAATTTCCATGAAAAACATGCACTACCATAAAACCTAATAAAACCAATAAAAATTGACCAAAACCCTGTTATATCATCTACATGGATAGCAAAATCTCAATTTAAATGTAAAAACATTAACTTATACATGAAAATTCGAAATTCGAACAATTTGAAAATCTCCAACAGATCCAAATACTTTGACAAGACTTGGTCTACCATGTTATTGTACCTTCATATAGATTAGAGTTGTCGCACTTCGTACGTTTCCAGATTTATCAAGCTAAAAAAACGCCAGATTCACATAAAATTTTGAGATTTTTGCGAAATTTAATACTTTTATATGTTGATTTCTCTGTAATGGCAGACATGACACCCATGATTTTTGGCACATATGTACAGATGATAGTCGTGTTTCCGTTTACATTAAAATATTTCGATAATTCATGTTAGTAATTTCGTATTCAACAAAAATATCTTAAATTCGTGACTTTTTTTATTCTAATTTTAACAACGACAAATTATAGAAATCAACGAATAATAAGTTACATTCTAGGTAGCAAAACAAAATTTTAGGTCTAAACAATCACAAAAATAGTTTTTCACCAGGATATCGGAGACTCTTACTAATTTCTATAGATTTAAAGATACCATATATAGCAATTACAGAAATCGTGACCACCTAAACTTTCTACGACAATGAAAAATATAAAATTTAATAACTATTCCAGCCTATAAAACAAATATTAGTCGTGTGTTATTCCGTGAACCCAAACTCGCAAACTAAGCGTCTTTTTGGACATTGGGCACCCTACTATT
Organism: Modiolus philippinarum; assembly: GCA_002080025.1. Taxonomy (NCBI): domain Eukaryota; kingdom Metazoa; phylum Mollusca; class Bivalvia; order Mytilida; family Modiolidae; genus Modiolus; species Modiolus philippinarum. The sequence goes on along the minus strand of MJUU01052725.1, from coordinate 25,208 downwards.
TCGGATGAGATATGAATATAAAAATCGCAATCTTTGAATGAAGGGGACCACCCAAGGACTATTACCTTCAAATTGAATCAAAATTGATCAATGAGTTTCAAGGAGATCTTTTTTATCTGCCGTAAGCTACCTATGAACCAAATATTAATTTCCTACATCTAAGGGCTCTCTATAATAACTTGAGTTCGTCAAACTTTGCAAGCCTATGTCTCCCTTTCTGCGACTTTCATCACGGGCGATAAAAATCATGAAATTCAAAGAAAATGGGACAATAACTCCTAAATGGGTCTAGCACTTTCTTCAAAATTGCAGGTCATAAAGATCTTACTATGCTGAACATTAACTTCATCAATATTTCCTATCCTTTTCAATAAAGAGGAAGAAAAGTAACGAACAAATGTAGACAAAGATATGTCTCCCAAGAATATAAATACATGTTTAACTTAATACACAAAGTTGAGAAAATTAATGCGTTTCACCTCTAAAGCATCTGGTGAATGTAAAAAATTAAATAGCTATAATTGAATCACAACATTGTGACAGGATGACACAATTCATTTAGAACCAACAACTGACAATATGTTAAATTATTGTTGTTATGGAGAGCATAAGTGTTACAATTGCTAAAAAAAATGAACATAAATGTAAAAAATTTACAAAATCACTATACCTCGAAATTTGTCATGATTACTTGACAGGTGTCAGACTGGCATGTACCTGCTAAGATATATCAATTCACTCTATCCATACAAATCCTGAGAAAAAGAGTGAAAGTGAAACTATGTTGCAATTTTCATGGAGTCACTAAACCATGAAGTCATCTAAAACATGTGATGCTGGAAAGCTATAGCCTTAAGCTACCTGTGGACAAAAAATCTTGTAAATAAGTGATTTAGTAAGTTTATGCTGCCACAGGAAAGCAATACCTGTCTTGCTTTCAGCAGCTTTCTTCGCTTGCAAGACAAAACTTGCAATAATTCCAAAACAGGTTATCAGATCCTTCAGAATTGTGTGATAGGTAGATCTCATTATGCTGATCACTTTTCAATATCTCTGTGTAACAATTTTGAGTTATTTGCAAAAACAGCATATTACCTCTATGTTCTATTTTTAGTTACAGCTGCCATGTGTCTATAGACTAAAAAATCATAAACTTGGAATTACATACCTTGGTGATGATTCAGGCCAAATTTTGCAAGTATTGGACCTCCACTTTTATTGGGAACACCTCTAAATCAAAGACAAGAGGCTCTCAAGAGCCTGTATCGCTCACCTGGGTCCTATGCAGCACTATAATTCCAAACTGATGGTCCATCTTTGGTGGTGCATGTACATAAAAATCAGACTTTTTATAAAATTGAATTAAAATTGTTCAAGCAGTTTCAGAGAAGATTTTTGAATGCAGTTTCCAAACTTCAAGGGCCTATGTTAAGCTATGTTTCCTGCAGGCAGCTATTTAACATAAAACTTTGAAGAGGGTCACCCAAGGACTATCATATCAAAATTCTACTGAAATTGTTCAAGCAGTTACAGAGCAGAAGATCTTTTTACGCATTTCCCGTTGGGTCCTATGTTAAACTAAGTTTTGTCACTGGTGGCCATGTCGAAAGATGGATAAGCACCAAAGTAACAAAATCTCACAAGTTTCATTTATGCAATGTTTAAATTGAATCCATTCAGTGGTTTTCTATTATATCTTTGTATGCATTTCCCCTTAGGGTCTTATTCATTGCTGGAGGCTATATCGGATGATAGATCAGCACCGAAGAAACAACACTTGGTCAGCTTCTCATAAGCATCATGTATGCAAAGTTTGGTTTCAATCTATTCAGCAGTTCTCTAGAAGAAGATCTTCTGTTAAATTAAGTTCACAGCTGGTGACATTTGGTCAGCACCTGGCAGGCATCATTCATGCCATGTTTGATTTAAATCCATTCAGCAGTTCTCTAGAAGATCTTTGTGCGCATTTCCCATAGGGTCCAATGCTGTGGGTCATATACAATGACGGATCGGCACCTAAGTAAAAATACTTAGTCAGCATCTCATAAGCATTATCAATGCAAAGTATGGGTTTAAGCAATTCATTGGTTTTTAAAAATAAATTCTTTGTATGCATTTTACAATTGAGTCCAATGTTAAAATTTAGTTCCCAGCTGGCGGCCATGTTGGATGACTGATCGGCACCAAAGTAGTAACACTTGAGCATCATTCATGCCAAGTTTGGTTCAAATCCATTTATTTGTTCTCCAGAGGAAGTTCTTTGTATGCATTTTCCGATAGGGTCCAATGTTGAAATTAAGATCCCCGCTGGCGGCCATGTTGGATGACAGATCGGCACCAAAGTAACAACTCTTGGTCAGCACCTCATCAGCAACACTCATGCCAAGTTTGGTTCAAATCCATAGGATGGTTCTCGAGAAGAAGTTCTTTGCATGAATTTTCCCATTAGGTCAAATAGTAAACTAAGTTCCCCTCTGGCGGTTATCTTGGAAGAGGTCGGAAAACTTGAATTGTTAAAAAATAAAACATAGTCCTTAACATGCTGAACATTTTTGCCATTTAAACTTGACCTCTATCTCAAAGAGTTTTTGAAATATAGGACAAAAAGTAATAAAGGGCTACGCCGAGCACAGCATGATACGACCGCAGCATGTCGACCACTGAAATTTGAACAAGTGTAATTTAAAAGTGAATGTGGACACAGTTAAGAGCTTGACACAGTAACTTGATGGACACACTAAGTAGGTAGACATAGTAATTGTTGGACACAAACTAGAACGAAAAAATCCGTCGAAATCAAATTAAAAAGAAAGATTTTAATATTTTGAAAATTGCAATTTCGGCCCTTTTGACCCCTTATAGATCGGAAACCATAAAAGATACAAAAAATCTGTTGGAAAAATACTGAAAGCTTACAAAAAGAGGAATCTTTAGAAAAAAAATTCCATCAAAATCCAATGAAAAATAAAAATTTAGGTAATATGCATATTTGCAATTTTGGCCCCGTTTGGCCCCTTATATCTCAAAAACAAAACAAATTATCAAAAATCTAATAAAAGCGCACATGTTAATTTTTCATAAGGAATCCATTGAAAAAAACTGCATCAAAATTCGACAAGAAATAAAAAAATAAAATTGTTGAGATTCCCCCCTTTTGGGCCCCATTTATCTCATGAACGGTACATGCGACATGAAATCCGTTGACATACTACTGATT
>MJUU01052725.1:1443-21958 GCA_002080025.1 Modiolus philippinarum | reverse complement strand
GAAATTTTCTCAGGAGCACACTGAAAGAAACCCCATCAAAATCTGATAAATAATAAAAATTCTACAGCCAAATACAAGAAAACACCCGATTTTCCCCTTTTTGGCCCCTTTTTAAAAACGGGAGGAGCCACGATGACCAAAACCACTCCAAGCCTTCCTTTTGTGCCAAGGAACATTGTGTTAAAATTTCATAAGGATTGATCAACTTGAACTTAAGTTATTGACAAAAAACAAAAGTGTCTACAGACANTCAGGAGCACACTGAAAGAAACCCCATCAAAATCTGATAAATAATAAAAATTCTACAGCCAAATACAAGAAAACACCCGATTTTCCCCTTTTTGGCCCCTTTTTAAAAACAGGAGGGGCCACGATAACCAAAACCACTCCAAGCCTTCCTTTTGTGCCAAGGAACATTGTGTTAAAATTTCATAAGGATTGATCAACTTGAACTTAAGTTATTGACATAAACAAAAGTGTCTACAGACAACAACGCCGACGATGACGACGACAACGACGACAGCACCATACCATTATACGACCTCAAATTTTTTGCAGTCGTATAAAAAATCACAAAAAATTTGACCAATAAATGGCCAAAACTCATATATTGGTACTTGGATTTTCTTCAAAATATCCATGTGGGTAGATCTTAACATGCTGAACATTTTTGCAATTCAAACTTAACCTCTATCTGTTATAGATTTTTAATAAAAAATAAAAAAAACATCAAAATTTTGACAATTTTACGGAAAAAGGGCAATTACTCTTACAAGGGTCATCAGATTTTCATCGAAATTTCAGCATGGGTAGATCTTCTCATGCTAATCATTTTTACACATGTCAGATTTTTTATATCTGTAATGATTTTTGAGTTATTTGCCAAAAACTGTAATTTACCCCATGTTCTATTTTTAGTAACGACAGCCATGTTGTTTGACCCAAGACATACAAAATAACAAATTTGAAACTAGATACCCTAGTGATGATTCAATTAAAGTTTGGTTCCATTTGACCCGTGGTTTCAGAGGAGAAGATTTTTGAAAGTGAGCTAACAACGGACGGACAGACGACGGATGCCATGTGATGGCAATAGCTCACCCTGGCATAGCCAGGTGAGCTAAAAATGGATGGACAAAGGATGACAAGTGATGGCAAAAACTCGCATGGCCCTAAGTCAGTTGAGCTAATGCAATATTTTGTTAAAGCAATTATAATTTAAGGTACTAAACATTTTACAAGGTAGTACCCTGGTGTCACTTTTGATCAATAGTATTACTGTGACTATCAAGCAATCATTCATGTGGACATTTATGCTAGTTTGGTTTAATTTTGCTCAGCCATTCTGAAAATAAGATTGGACATGTACTCCAACAGTTACCATGCAGCAAGTAGTGGAAAATTAATATCTAAATAGACACTTATCCATGACAAGGGATTCTACAAGCCACATTTATCAATATTGTATCCCAAATTCCCTCATCCATAATTTTCATCTAGGAAAGGGTCCATATCATAGAATATGTGAACACATTAATGATTTGCTCAGATATCTCTGTGAACATATCTCTGAGTTGTTGAGATGTCTCTGGTGAGCTCATCATAGAGACATCTCTATGAAATTATCTTCGAGTTATTGAGATGTTTCCAAGTTGTTGAGAGGTATCAATAAACTCAACTTTCGAGTTATTGAGATATTTCTGTGACTGCATTATCTTCCATCTTCTGGTGTACCGGTACTTGTCTTTACTGTGTCTCTGGACTTTGATATATGTAATTTTGTGATTTGTTCCTTTGGTATTCTACTGTTGTTGAGTTGCTGAGATGTCTGTTAACCCTTCTGCAATTTGCTGTCATCTATCCATGATTTCCCCAAGTAATTTGGACTGACATTTTTTATAAACTCGCCGATGATTTGCAGACATGTCAAATAATACTTACTGTGAGAGTAGTATTTTTCGTGGGGTTCCAATTTTCGTGGATTTCGTGGTTCTATAAAACCACGAAATTAAGTTCCCAACGAAATGCATTTTTTCCAAAGACTTTTAGTACATAGAATTCTAAACCATGAATTTAAGTGACAACGAAGTAGTAATTTTTATGAAAACCACGAAAATTGATGTCCACGAATAAAAGTGCATCCACAGTAGTTAAAAAATCCAAATTCAGTAAGCTATAAAACAGATTTATTTAACATATTCAAGTGTAAGTTGTAAACAATTGCTAATACAACAAAAATATAATAAAGTTTATTAACACAAATAGTTACTGATATGATTGATATAATCTTAATAAAGAACCTAACCACCCACAATCATCCATTTAACTACCTCTCATTTCATTTCATAATTTTGTAAAACAAATCTCTAAAGAATCACCATTAAGAAATTGTGTCTGCAATCAACTTTAAAGGATGCAATTACACCATGAGGTTTTTTAAATATATGTAAAAAATTTTTGGAAAATTTTGATTGATAGCATCAACTTTTTTACTGTTCAGTAATGGCTTGATGTAGCTCCTGAAAGGTCATTCAACATTTTTTTTAAGACTGTCATTTTCTTTCCATATGAACCCAAAAGTTCAAATGATAAAGCCTATGTAAAATGTGTGGAATAAAAGTCCCATAACCTATTATTATTATAACCCCCCACTTTAGTGGGCAGTATATAGTGATCATGGTGTCCGTTCCTCTGGTCATGCATTATTCCGTTCACCATAGGGGTACCCACTTTGTGGCGACAACTCCTCTTAGACCACTCAGTGGCATTCAATGAAACTTTAACGGAATGTTCAGTACGTATTGCCATTGTGCACCATCTATTTAAGAATTTGATATGATTTGATTTTTTCATTTTTCTGGATTTTTTATTTCTGGAATCAAATGGGGAAGCAGGTGTATGTATTTCAGTGAGCTTTGCTCACATTTTTCTAGTTTAACCTTAATTTGATCCTTCACTAATGCTCTTTCCAATGTCAAAGTATAAAATCTAAATTTTAATTTTTTTCTTTATTACATATTACGTGTACATCTAACTACATCCTAAAAATATATGGAGTTTGATATCTGCCAAATCTAAACAGTAATTTATTGACCAATTTTTCAACAAATATTAATGACAAAAACTCCATTGTTTTAGAAAAATATCACTTCGTCTTGGTTTCCCAACATATTGTTGGTGCAAATAAAGTAATGACTCAACATCACTACAGGATAAAACAAAACTTCATTTACATCTTAGATATAACTTTCTTCAGTATAATCCTACAATCACACTACAGTTTCTTGTGGAATGGTTATTTTTTTTCCAACAAAAAAATAGTGATGGTGCATTACATGATACCCAAAAATGTTTTCTAAAAAATTTTCAAGGTGGGTAACTCAACAAGAGGCTCTCAAGAGCCTGTATCGCTCACCTGGACCATGGCTGACATATACAGTACAATAAGGTTTTAATGGCATATATCCCAGAGGGTTCAATGTTAAACTACAATCCCCGCTCTCGGCCATCTTGGTTGAGATAATGGCCTCCTGGATACCTTTTTTTTGAGGGGACCATCTAAGGACCATTGTGACTAAGTTTGATTCTAACTGGACTAGTAGTTTCTGAGATGTTTGAATGGGTTTTCCAATTTCTGTTTTCTGGTTTGGTTTCCATGGCAACTAAAAACTCCACTTTTCTATGTAATACAAATTGCTGAAATCAAAACATTCCGAGCCCCCCTTTCAAGAAAATGTGGACATGGGTTAATCTTAAAATCTATGTGATACATATTCCTGAAATTGTAACAAAATATGTAGCAAAATGCATTTTTTTCCCTAAAATTTCAATGTCCTGGTTTGGTTTCCAAGGCAACCATTATGTTGATCTATCTATTACAACCCATTTTAGAACACTGTTCAAAAAAATTTGATCAAGGTTCCCCTTACAAACTAGTTTGAACTAATTGCTAAAATCAGAACATAACATGTAAAAGAATACTTTTTATCTTCAATTTCAGTTTTCTGGTTTGGTTTCCATTTCAACCAAAAGCTCCACTATTCATTACACTACTCATGTCAGACCAATTTAACAAACATTTGGGCAGTGATTCCTCTTATAATCTAGATAATACATATTGCTAAAAAATCAAAACATTCTGAGTCTCCTTTCAAAAAAAATAAGACAAGCCTTTCCTGTATTATCTAATTCATATATATTGCTGAAATCAAAACAATAACATGCAGCAGAATACCGACATGCCTGATACCTTTTCAGAAGGGACCATCTAAGTATGGTTCCAATTGGCCCAGTGGTTTCAGAGAAGATCTTTGAATGTGTTTTCATTAGTGTACATTGTTAAATTATGTTCCCTGCTGGCGGCCATCTTGGATAAGGTGCAAACTTACCAAGGACCATTGTGGCCAAGTTTGGTTCCTATTGGCCAAATAGTTCCAGAGGAGAAGATCTTTCAATGTGTTTTCCCATGGGTCCTATGTTAAACTATGTTCCCTGCTGGCAACCATCTTGGATTAGGTGCGAACCTGCAAATTTGAAAGGGGACCACCTAAGGGCTATTGTGATCAAGTTTGGTTTCAATTGGCAAAGTAGTTCCAGAGTAGAAGATCTTTGAATGTGTTTCCCATAGGGTCCAATGTTAATCTATGTTCCTCGCTGGCGGCCATCTTGGATTAGGTGCCAACCTGCCGGACACAATTTTGAAAACGGACCACCTAAGGACTATTGTGACCAAGTTTGGTTTCAATTGGGCATGTAGTTCCAGAGGAGAAGATCTTTGAATGTGTTTCTCCATAGGGTCCAATGTTAAACTATTTTCCCCACTGACACGGCCATCTTGAATGAGGTGCGAACCTGCCTGACACAATTTTGAAAGAGTACCACTTAAGGTCTATTGTGACCAAGTTTGGTTTCAATTGGCCATGTAGTTCAAGAGAAGAAGATCTTTGAATGTGTTTTCCCGTAGGGTCCAATGTTAAACTATTTTCCCTGCTGACGGCCATCTTGGATGAAGTGCGAATCTGCCGGACACAATTTTGAAAGGGTACCACCTAAGGACTATTGTGACCAAGTTTAATTTCAATTGGCCAAGTAGTTCCACAGAAGAAGATCTTTGAATGTGTTTTCCCATAGGGTCCAATGTTAAACTATTTTCCCCGCTGACGGCCATCTTGGATGAGGTGCGAATCTGCCGGACACAATTTTGAAAGGGTACCACCTAAGGACTATTGTGACCAAGTTCAGTTTCAATTGGCCAAGTAGTTCCACAGAAGAAGATCTATGAATGTGTTTTCCAATAGGGTCCAATGTTAAACTATTTTCCCCGCTGACGGCCATCTTGGATTAGATGCAAACCTGCCGGACACAATTTTGAAAGGGGTCCACCTAAAGACTATTGTGACCAAGTTTGGTTCCATTTGGCTCAGTGGTTTCAGAGGAGAAGATCTTTAAATGAAAAGTTTACGACGGACGGACGACGGACGCTGGACGCCAAGTGATGGCAAAAGCTCACCCTGGCTATAGCCAGGTGAGCTAAAAACCACCACTTGTGAACTTCTGAACCCAGAATTATTCTTGGCGTGTTTGTGGTAAAAAACTAACATATCAATTTCCAAGACAATATGTCATTTTGGTCATCAGTTATCAGTCAAAAACCTATAGGGACGGACAAACAGACAGACACATGACTGAGGGTATCACATAATACATCATCAACAAGTTTGGCCTTGTATAGAAATCAGCTAATCCTATGAATGTACCCCATAAGTGGTTATCTTCATGGGTACTAATCTTTACTTTATTATTATTATTTTTTGAAGTATGCATTGTTGATTTTCTTTAATATTTGGTTAATCAAGTTAAATCAGTCCACAAATAAAAGTTAATTTTCATTATACATATACAATAATTTATATTGTTACACATGTATCAACATTTTTTGTCTTCAATTGAAATCAAATCAATTAAAAATCAAAAGTTAAAACTGATACTAATCACTGATTTATTGATAAAACAATCTCAGGATAAAAATATGGCACTGTAATATAAAGTCTAATTTTGATAAAAATCTGTCCAAAAATAAATATCTCAGGAAAAAATACAAATATTTTATCAGGAGATTCAATAAAGGGATAGGTATGTTGAATAAAAGATTTTCAGGTTTATGTCTATACAGAAAATTGTTAACCCATTGGCATATAAACAATCTTGGTACCTTGGTCAGTTGTAGCTATTTGTTCCCCACACTCAAATATACTGTATAACCAGTCAACATCTAATAAATTTTATATCAATCTAACAAACATAAAATCACATAAAATATCACATACAAAAGTTTTAACCTTCAAATCCATTGCTTTTCCACTTAAAGTTCTTTTTCAAAGAGCATCACTCAAAAATAAATAACTTTGATCTCTGAACCTGAAAATCAACTTGGATTGATTTTTGTGATAAGCAATTTGCATACCAAGTTTGACGAAAGTGTTTTATTTTGTTCACAACTTACAAAATGGAAACCTCCCTGGAATGGGCAGTCAAACCAGAGGGCATCTCATAATACATGTACACTACCTTGCCTACTTCCTGTGGCAGGGTATAAGAGGGCATCTCATATTACAGGTACCTTGTCCACTTCCTCTGGCAGAGTATAAAAATTATACCCTCTTGTCTTCCCATTTAAAAGTGTGCAGTATGGAATTTTTATGAGGAAGATCTCTGAATAACCGGACTCACTAGATTGTTTATCTTTTCTGTAACAAAATGTGTACTAACAATAAATGACAACAAATAAACTTCACTGTTAACAAACAACAATAGAATAATGATTGTCAATTTTGTAATTTAGTTGTCTCAACACTGAACAATATACATTTAAGGCATACATGTTTGTGTATTAATACCATGAATTTATGAATTTGTTCAGTTTGAAGTTTTTAATGCACATGTTGAAAGTTTTCAGTCTATTTTCCAATATCAATCCTGCAAAAAGCTCAAATAAAAATATTTTTTTTTCCCCTGAACAGAATTTTAAACAAGAGTTGTCAGAAGACAACATAGCTCGCCGGGGATTCCAGTAACCACAATGCACAATGAATTCAAAAGTAATAGAAAGCTTTCTTCACAAGAAAGTCACATATCAAATATTAACACCCTATCACTAAACAACTTAATTCTAGAAGCAAAATTAAAGTTTTTAAAAAATTGCCCTCAGGGAAGGTGAAGGTCAAAATGTCTACAAATATGATACCATTAGAAAGCTCTCATCATAAGAACATCACATACCAAATATGAACACCCTACAACTAAACAACTTAATTCCAGAAGCAAAGTTAAAGTTTTTAACAAATTGCCCTCAGGGCAAGGTCAAGGTCAAAATGTCTAAAAACATGGTACCACAAGAAAGCTCTTACCATAAGAGAGTCACATACAAAATATATACACCCTACCACTAAAAGCAATCCTTCTAGAAGCAAGGTTAAAGTTTTTCAAAAATTGCCCTCAGGGCAAGGTCAAGGTCAAAATGTCTACAAGTATGGCACCAGAAGAAAGCTCTCATCACAAGGAATATACATATTAAATATGAACACCCTACCACTAAAAGCCTACCCTCTAGAGGCAAGGTTAAAGTTTTTCAAAAATTGCCCTCTCGGAAAGGTCAAGGTCAAAATGTCTACAAATAAGGTACCACTAGAAAGCTCTCATCATAAGCAAGTCACATGCCAAATATGAACACCCTACATTGAAAGCCTACCTTCTAGAGGCAAGGTTAAAGTTTTTAAAAAAATAGCCCTTAGGGAAAGGTCATGGTCAAAATGTCTACAAATAAGGTACCACTAGAAAGCTCTCATCATAAGCAAGTCATATACCAAATATGAACACCCTACCATTGAAAGCCTACCTTCTAGAGGCAAGGTTAAAGTTTTTCAAAAATTGCCCTCGGGGAAAGGTCAAGGTCAAAATGTCTACAAATATGGTACCGCTAGAAAGCTCTCATCATAAGCAAGTCACATACCAAATATGAACACCCTATCACTAAAAGCCCGCCTTCTAGAGGCAAGGTTAAAGTTTTTTACATATTGCCCTAGGGTCAAGGTCAAGGTCAAAATGTCTACAAATATGGTACCACAAGAAAGCTCTCGTCACAAGGAAGCCGCATACTAAATATCAACATCCTATCTCTTCAGGTCTCCATTCCACAAGCAAGGTTAAAGTTTTTGCTGACGACGCCGACGCCGACACCGGGGGTATGACAATAGCTCTCCGGACATTCATCCCGGCGAGCTAAAAATGCAAACAAAATGGTAAAATGCATTCATATCCAAACAGTAGATTACAGATTAGGGCTGTTCCAGAAAAACATATATGGGACGGGGGAAGGCACTTTCAAATTGCTGCTATGGGTGGTCGTTATAAAATGAAGTCAGAATTCATAAGTAAATATAAAAATCCTATTTTGCGTCTATGGGTGGTCATGACAATGTTCAAGTGCCTTCCCCCGTGCCATGTATGTTTTCCTGGAACAGCCCTTATGAAACAAGACTAATAACTGGTTCAAATGTGTCATGTGACATTTGAACAAAACATTGTTTCTCCCACTGAATATGGTGTCCAAATGTTTTTTACCTTCACAAAATTAATGCCTAATGTTGATATTTTTCCCAGAAAATGTCTGAATTGAAGCTATGGCATTACAGTATATTGATTTTAAACATGATGTGTTTTGTGAAACACTTATGCCCTGAGTAGCAGTTAAGATGAAACATTTAGCACGAACAATAATTTTGAATACATCAAGCTCTGTTTCTGGAATGGAATCATACATTTTTTTTCTCTTCCAAAATGTGACACCATGATTTGGTCAAAAATGGAAGTCAATGTCTCCTCTTAGGCAAGCCTTTCAGCGACATAACTCCATCATCTGAAGCATCCTTTAAATTTATCTTTGAAAAAAAAAAACTCTACACAACTATAAAACTCAGGTTCTAAATAAAGAGGAACAGACTGAGGAATGTAAAATACAAGTATAAAACACTATAACAGAAATATCTTGCAGCTGTTTTAACCAAGCATGTACCAAGTAACTTTGCAATCTTAGTAGCAAAGTTTGATGAAAAATTTGGTTGAATAATTAGGAATAATAGTTCATTCCATATTTATGCAATACATTTTTAAGCATCAAGTTTGCTAGCAAATGTACATTATATTAAGATATTAAACATAAACATACAATCACTGTTAACACTTCAAGCACAAAATCCAACTTTTTTCAAGTTCTATCTACCAAAACATAAACTATTACATCTTTGGTGTGATAACTGATTGGATATGAATAGATTTTTAACACTAGCCTCAGGCTTATCAAGTAAGCTAGTAACCTTGCAAAGTTCTTGGATACATGGTTTGTTAAAACAGCTATAACTCTATAAAAATAAGAGTATTATATATGTACAGAAACATGTAGAGGAATATAAGCTGCTAATACAAGAGACAAATCTTATAATTCTACAGAAAAATAACTTAAAGCTAAAAATGTTCCAATAAAAAACCTCTAAAATGGATTTCTTTACTATCCAACACCAATCATGCTATTTTATTTGCCATAATTAAACAAATAGATTCAAAAGTCTACGTAGAACAAGCCATCTACCAAATATCTTGTACTAAAATATGTAAAAATATAAATAATATATCAATCAAATAAATAAATAAGAAGCTATAATATACTAACATGCGCACAAAATTTACTTTATAATTAATGGAAAGGAAAATTCTCTTAAAATGTGAAAAGAGTATAAATATGCTGCAAGCATCACCAAGCACTTCAAACCGATTCAATAAATCTGTCCCGACAATGTGTTTGTGATGTTTATATCTTTTATCATCTTCTGTGTTAAAGCAAACATATTGTGACCATATGTGAAAGGAAACAGACTAAACACTAAGTAGAATAATAAAGAATGTATCATTTTTCATCTTTTCACAAAGAGACTGTCAGTTAGTGATATAGCACAAACAACAAATTAGTCACATGATCAAGCTGTTTGACCCTGTCAAGAAGGTCAGGCCAGGACACAATTTTTGAAAAAAAAATCAAAACCCTTGATTAACCAGTTAATGATCTGATAATCAATGGTTTCTGCATAGTGACAAATGGACAAATGTAATGATTTTTTTTATTTTATGAAGCATGTAATTTTTGATGTGTATGAAAGAAGTAATAGTAATTGCACTCTTTCAAAACCTCTTTAGTATTCATATTTACAGGCAATATCATATTTGACAAATATATATACATGTAAATATATGTTTTACAATGATGCACATAGTAACAAATACCTCTTTACATAAAGGAATGTTATGCAATTTGATCATTCAATAAAGAAAACAAATGTATCTACTTTTAAGATTACACATGTTTGATTAGCTATAAATATGACACATGTTTGATCATTCTATAAATATGACACATGTTTGATCATTCTATAAAGATGGCATATGTTTGATCATTCTATAAACATGACACATGTTTAATTGTTCTATAAATATGACGCATGTTTGTTCATGCAATAAAGATGGAACATGTTTGATCATTCTACAAAGACAGAACAAGTTTGATCATTCTATAAATATAAAACATGGTTGATCATTCTATAACGATGGCATATGTTCGATCATTCTATATATATTAAATACATGATTGATCATTCTATAAATATGACACATGTTCAATTATTCTATAAATATAACACATGTTTGTTCATGCTATAAAGATGGAACATGTTTGAACGTTCTATAAAAATGGTACATGTTTAATCGTTCCATAAAGATGGCACAAGTTTGATCTTTCAATTACGTTAACACATAAATTTCAAACAGCTTCAGCTATGAACATTTGCAGTTCCAAATGTTTTGTTCTTTTTCTATGTCCTCAACATTTCAAAAATTTCTATAACTCAAATAGAGTGTTTAGCCCTTGGTTGATTAAATGGCAAACATAATTAATTAATTGGGTTAGGTTATGCATACATTGATGTTCAAAGCGGCTATTACCGTATATCGGGATTTTTTCGCATATGTTTAATTTTTCGCTATGTTCGCGGATGACCATTTGTCGCGAAATTAAGCCTCCGCGTAAAATTCACTGCCCATTCAAATGCATTGGATAAAGCATTAAAACGAGAATTATAAACACAGTGAATAATTAACTGACCTGTTTTGCACCGAAATCGCGAATAAAACCCGACACAAAAATAACCCGATATACGGTATATAAGAATGAGGATCATGACAAAAAGATGGTCCAATATACAAACATGGTATGATGTGCAACTTTGGTCTTCATGTTTACATATGCTTGAAAACAGGCATAAAACACCCATAATAGCACACACATATATATGTTGTTATTTTACAAGTGACATGAGAGTTATTTATGATAAAATATTCAGCAGTAAAATACATGGTACTTTACATGTGTATTTCAAAGTGATGGCAATAAAATATATAGAGATACTGGTAATTTCTAATGATCATGATATGTAAATTCTATTGCAATTTTTGATAAAACCATATTTAGACGCTATCACCTTTCAAATGAAATGAAAATAACGGCACTGTATGTAAGTTTATAGTGATAAAAAGAATGATCTATATCAATTTTATAATTACAGGAAATCTGGTATGCATCTTTGCCATTGAATTGCTGATCTGATGGTAAATCATGGATTTCACCCCAAAACTCTCTTCTCCATCCAATCACAAATAGTATTACAAAAAAAAAGGACTTTTAAAGATAAATAAAACTTGGAACAAACACATATGTCAATTTAAAGCATGACAATCTTCAATCTAATTAAAATTTGATGTCCGCACTTGCTCCTCTTTTTTATTTTTTATTTTTTCTATGTCGCTCTTGGGACTTAACCCCTGACATGACCTCTTAAGCAGTGTTATTAGATGTCCAACGAGCGACATTAAAAAATAAAATATAAAAAAGAGGAGCAAGTGCGGACATGGAATTTTAATTAGATTGGACAATCTTAATTGTATTGAAATTGTCACCTGTTTTCCTTAAAATGCAAATTTAACTTTTGACTTTTGAAGTATAGATTGGATCTCTTGAAATAGGCCCAGAGATACGGAAAAGGGATTTTTTCAACATATTTTTTTTTTTCAAAATTGATATGCACACACATTAAGTACCAAAAATGGTGTCATGTGACCAGTATTAATTAAGTTCAAACCTACCTACATATTTTCAACATCAATATAAACATAATGCCTATAATTCAATTAACTGAAAATTTATTGGTGTAAAAAAAAAACAGACAACATCTGACATATCTGAAATGAGAGTAAATCACATGATCTAATGATCTATCATATAATTTTAAGGAGTTGAATGATTTGTCATGTGACACTTTCCACAGGGTTCCAACAGTTTTTCCCTTATAAAATTCATGGACTTTTCCAGGACTTTTCAAGGATTTTCAACCCTTTCAACATAAGAATTTGTTAACTTTTGACTTCATTTCTCCAGGAATTGCACAGATTTCTATAAGACGGGCAATACCCTCTATTTTCTTCTGTTAAATGCTTGACCAAATTGAAATTACCATTAGGGGATGACCATTTGATTTTTGGAGGGAGGCTTGGGCGATTTGGCCTCGAAAGTTATTCATTTTCACGAAAGTCTCCAACAAATTATTTATTTTCACATAAAATTATTCATTTGCATTTGGAACAAAAAATTTATTCTTCAAATCGAAATTAAATTATTTATTTTCATGATAAGTTGGATTAAAATATTTATTTTCACTGGCACCAAGATTAAATTATTTATTTCCAAATTGCCAAAGCCCCCCCCCTGAAAATCAAATGTGATTGCTTTACAGTAGCCGCCAAAACAAAATTTTAGAATTTTTCTTGGATTTTTACTTCCTGACTTTTTTCCTGTTTTCCTGGTAGTAAGGGAATCCTGAATCCACTACTACTACAACTACAGTACACTACAACTTGATTGATTGGGAAACAATGATTAAAGCTTAAAATTTTTTCTCCCATTCTCAGCAGTTGGTTATATGAGGGGGAGTCGCCCTTTTTCGGGATGTTGGGATTAGATGTTTTTAAGCTCGAATTTCAGGATTTTTATGATTTAAGCACAGGATTTCAGGAAATGAATTCACCAGAAATTGGGATTTCATCACTCTTTAAGTTTCTTTGTAGTTCAGGATTTAGAAAAAATAAAGTTGGGATTCCGAGATGAAAACCCCTCCAGCTCCCCCTCTTTAATGTGTACACAACTTTTTAACCAATGGGCATTGATTACATTTCTGTGACAGATTTCCTGCCATTTTATTTTTTTCAGGATTTTCTTAATTTTATGGGAGAACAAGATGTGTTTGTGAAACACTACATATGCCCCCAGATTCCGATTTTTACCCCTTTTTGACCCCTATGACCTTGACCTTTGACCTTTGACCTAATTTTTTTTTTGCATATTTATGTTCCTCTTGATTAGACCTATACACTTGCCANACCCCCCCCCCCTGAAAATCATATGTGATTGCTTTACAGTAGCCGCCAAAACAAAATTTTAGAATTTTTCTTGGATTTTTAAAATTTTCTTTGGCTCAGCACCAGAAATGAGCATTTAAACTTCCTGACTTTTTTCCTGTTTTCCTGGGTAGTAAGGGAATCCTGTATCCACTACTACTACAATTACAGTACAACTTGATTGGGAAACAACGATTAAAGCTTAAAATTTTTTCTCCCATTCTCAGCAGTTGGTTATATGAGGGTGAGTCGCCCTTTTCGGGATGTTGGGATTAGATGTTTTTAAGCTTGGAATTTCGGGATTTTTATGATTTAAGCACAGGATTTCAGGAAATGAATTCACCAGAAATTGGGATTTCATCACTCTTTAAGTTTCTTTGTAGTTCAGGATTTAGAAAAAATGAAGTCGGGATTCCGAGATGAAAACCCCTCCAGCTCCCCTCTTTAATGTGTACACTTATGTGTACACAATTTTCTAACCAATGGGCATTGATTACATTTCTGTGACAGATTTCCTTCCATTTTATTTTTTTCAGGATTTACTTAATTTCATGGGAGAAAAAATTTCTCATTCAGCTAAGTCATGAGTTAAAAATATTTCTTCCCTCTAGATAGTAAAATTTCGATCTAACATCAAAATTTTACTATCGACGGAAGAAATATTTCTAACTAACTCCTACCTGAAGGTGAATCTATATTTAATTTCTTAACATTGAAAAGATGGTTGAAACAAAATCACAAATTGCAATTCTTCAATTGAAAAAAATCTATAGATTGCTGTTATATCAAAAGTGAAATGAAAATTTAACATTTGTATTCTATATAAATGCAGTAATCCTGACTTCCACATCTGTGGTTAAATTAGGCATACATAAACATGTTATAAAAATACATAATTTACAAATATAGTAACAAGCTATTTTAGTCAATATCGTAATTTTGTATTTCAAAACAAATGCCTTTATTTGACTATTTTACCATTTGATTGACATGTATCATATGGGAAACTAAGCCATATTTTGGAATGGATTTAAAAAGGGAAAAATGATCCCATAAAAAGGTTTAATTGTTCACACAAAAATGGAATGTTTTCACTGACAATTAACAATGTCTCTTAATATTGTAATTCAACAAATGTTTAAAAATAATTGCATACAGATCTTTGAGAAAAGGGAGGTAATCTGGACAACTGTGTCAAAATACACAAATGGCATCAGACATTGATGAAATATGTAGTTGTACAATTTTTAAATAGTGAATAGTGTAAGATCTTGATATCACAGATTGCTATAAAACAGATGACACTTTGAATGATATTTTCATGCATGTGTATGTAAGTATGGCATATTAAAAAAAAAATCTAATGCCCCTCTGACAATTTTAATTCAATCTTAAAATAAAATATCACTGTTAAAAATGAATGTTTTTACATGAGTTTACAGATTGCAATTTGATTAAAAATTACCTAAAATTTTTAAAAAATAGCACCTCCATAAAAATTGCCAAAGACAAAAAAAAAAAAAAATCACATGACAAATTTCTGCAATCTTGATAAGACCTTCACTGTCATTTCTACTCAGACATGCTCCCCTCGGTATCAACATCATCATCTCCAATCTGTGTACACTGTCGTGGTGTACTGGCGTAAAGGTGTGGTACTATACTGTCCGATCTTTGTAGTCGTTTTCTCTTTTCTTCAGCCTCTTGAAGTTCTCTTGTCCGACTGGCCATTACTTCAGCGCCCTCTGGCAACCTTTCTTCATGTCGAACTGTAGATTCATGAGGCATCTAAAATAAGTTTTGAAGCTTCCAAATAACTTGCAACAGATATTTTCAAATAATGTTTGGAAAAGTATAATTCAATTAACTACATATATAAATGAAATAAATGAAAATATTATGTTAACTTGCAAAAGTATTCAGTTCCTCCACCAGATATTTGCAAGATCCAAATACAAGTGAATTTACGGATGTTTTAAGTTTTTCTCTCAGAATTCCCTAAATGTCCCAACAGAATGATAATCATTAAACTCCCCCCTATGTCATGAAATTTTATGTCTAAGGTAATATTTCCTACAAAATTAAAAGATCCTATATAAATCCATTACTTTGTCAATGTATACTAACATTTCAAATATCATGTCAATGAATTTGTCAATTAAGCACTATAATCATCCATGGAAGATGTGTTGCCTGCAGTGCTGCTGTCGGAAACACAAATTTGTATAAGTTGTTAAAAAGGAAGTAGATATCGGAGTGACCTGAATTGAATAAGCACAATAGGGAAATGGGCATGTGGATAGATGACTTTGAAAATAGTAAGCCTTATGCCAAAATCCTAAGGGTAGGCAAGTCTGTCTAGTGGTTTCAGAGGAGAAGGTTTTTGAAAGTAGCCAACAACGAACGGACGGACGACAGACACTTGATGCCGGACGCTAAGTGATGGCAATAGCTCTCCCTGGCATAGCCAGGTGAGCTAAAAATTGATTAAAAATTCTCAAAGGTTCCACAGAACCTAATGTCTCGCCCGCTCACTACATTGTCATTATAATTTGGCCTATATTAGATGAGGTTGTTAGCTAGAATTTCAAGAAGTAACTGGTCTTAGAGACTTTCATATCATAATTGGTATCAGATAATTCTGTCCAATGACTGTTTTCAATGAAATGTTTGCAAAAAATGTTTGGTTGCTAAGTATAATTCCAAAAATAACTGGTCTTTTAAAGTTTCAGGAAATTTTCCACAACTGGAATCCAGGATTTTGGAAATTTCACTATTGGGAAAATTATTCACACTGTAAGGAACTGAAAAAGATATGGTTGCTAGGTAGAATTCCAAAAAATAACAGGTCTTTGAGAGTTTAAGGAAATTTACCAAAATAAGAATCAAAGATTTTTGCAATTTGACTTTGAAAATGATTATTAAAACTGAAAGGAACTGAAAAGGCTATGGTTGCTAGGTAGAATTCCAAAAATAAAAGGTTTTTGAGAGTTTCAGGAAATTTACCAAAATAAGAATCAAAGATTTTTGCAATTTGACTTCTGAAAATTATCATTTTAACTGAAAGGAACTGAAAAAGTTATGGTTGCTAGGTAAAATTCCAAAAAATAACAGGTCTTTCAGAGTTTCAGGAAATTTACCAAAATAAGAATCAAAGATTTTTGCAATTTGACTTCTGAAAATTATCATTTAAACTGAAAGGAACTGAAAAAGTTATGGTTGCTAGGTAGAATTCACAAAAATAACAGGTCTTTGAGAGTTCCAGGAATGTTAACCAAAATTGGAATAAAAAAACTTTTATAATTTCATTATTAAAAATGTTTCTTTGATTCAAATTTATTAAAAAAGCATTGTTGCTAAAAAGAATTTCTTAAAATAGCTTGTCTTGGAGAGTTTCAGGAAATTTACCAAAGTTGGAACCATTTTATTTCATTCTTTAGTGTTCAAAATTATGCTTGATACTAAAACATTGTTAAAATTTGTAATTGAATGCAAAAATTTCAAAAATTATTGGTCTTTGACATTTTCAGGAAATTTACCGAAGTTGGAACTGGAATCAAAATTCCAACAGCCTGTTACACATCTGCTCATTTTATGCCAAAATATCAATTTTAATGTAATTCTATTCAGATTCAAAGACTATTCTACTACTTCTTAACAACTAACATTGAAATTTTTTTAGAAAAAAACTAAGTCCAAATTTGGAAAAAATACAGAAAAACCAAAAAAAAAAAAAAAAAAAAAATTCCAATTTTTTTCAGTTTGAGATAATTTTCTGACCATCATCTAACTTTTGACCACTTTTGACCACTTTTTGTGAAATTCAGATAAGATTTAATAACTTCATTTGACTTCTAAAAAACTTTAACTACAGGGTGAAAATAAATTTCTTGCACAAAAAAACTAAGTCGAAATACGGAAAAACTAAATAAAAATTTTCGAAATTTTTCAGACGAAATTTTGGATCGCTATGTCTTCCTTTCGCGACTTTCGTCGTGGGCGAGACAAAAATTTAACAAAAAGGATAGAACATAGGTAATCAACAATTACAAAGTTTGCCTCGTTATGGCACATGGACACAGAAACCCTATTCGGCCAGGGTGCTCATTTACCATACCTTATGCATGTATACAAAGGCTACATGATCTTACCATGTACAGTAACCGAGACCTGAATTCAGACATAAACGGTAAAGTGACCTAATTTTGCCTGGATGCTGACCTACCCCCAAAGATGCATGCACATGCAAGGTTAGATGATCCTACCATGTAAAGTTACTTAGATCTGAACTAGAACATAAACTTGAATGTAAGTCAATCATGCGGAAAATATAGGTCAAAGTGACCTAATTTTGCCTGGACACTGACCTACCCCCAGAGATGCATGCACATGCAAGGTTAGATGATCCTACCATGTACAGTCACTTAGATCTGAACTCAGACGTAAACTTGAATGTAAGTCAATCATGCGGAAAATATAGGTCGAAGTGACCTAATTTTGCCTGGATGATGACCTACCCCCAAAGATGCATGCACATGCAAGGTTAGATGATCCTACCATGTACAGTTACTTAGATCTGAACTCGGACGTAAACTTGAATGTCTGAACTCGGACGTAAACCTGAATGTAAGTTGTTCATGCGGAAAATATAGGTCAAAGTGACCTAATTTTGCCTGGATGCTGACCTACCCCCAAAGATGCATGCACATGCAAGGTTAGATGATACTACCATGTACAGTTACTGAGATATCAACTCGGACCTAACATTAAATGAAAGCCAGTCAAGCAGAAAATATAGGTCAAAGAGACCTAATTTTTCTGGAGGCTGTGAGTTAGCCCAAGATGCATCTGTACACAAAGTTTGATGACCCTACTCTTCATAATTATCAAGATATATACCTAAATGCGGACGCGGACGAAGACGCGGACACGGACGTGGACGCCAGGGGTACTCCAATAGTCCCCCTCAACTTCGTTGAGGCGAACTAAAAATAGGTCAAAGTCACTTAACTGTAAATGATTTTGGTAATTATCTTATAATGTGTAGTTGTTGAGAAATGGACTTAAAATGCAAAACTTAACCCAAGTCACTGAAGCGTAAAATGTAGGTCAAAGCCACCTGATTGTCAATGATTTGGTAGTACTCATCAAGGTAATTAGTTTGATGAAACATCATTTAAGATTTTGAAGTTTCATTGGGGTACACAGGCAACTGTTGAAAATGTGCGCCCGGTCAACACTTCCATAATCCCTATGAAACTTCAAAATAATGCATTCAATTCTTATAATTACATTTTAAAACCAAATCATAAAAAACAAATTTATTAAAAAGATAGTACATCATATACAATGGGATTCTTTCTTTACTAATTCATCCGCCACGTGGTCATATGATCAAATGTGTTTCATGGGAATTGCAACTTCACACTGATATGCCACGTGAGCGATGTTCACCAATCAAATTGACGGTATTCAAATAAATATTCATGAAATATAATTATTGTCCTTTAATGTGTAGTTGTTGATAAATGGACTTTAATGCAAAACTTAACAAGAGACACTCAAACATGAAATGTAGGTCAAAAAGTCAAACTATTTTAGTGAACTATTTAGTACTATCAATGATCTACCTACTGACCTGATATCATTGTTCTACATCTTACAGTTTCAGTATTTAGTGAACTATTTAGTACTATCAATGATCTACCTACTGACCTGATATCATTGTTCTACATCTTACAGTTTCAGAAAAATGTACTTAAATGCAAAACTTAACCAGAAGTATGGATGTACGGGAGGTACAGACAGGACAGACAACACTATATGCCCTTCCACATTTGTGGGCTGGGCATAGATAAATACTACAATGTTATAAAAACATTTCTTAATTAAACCAAATGAAGTATGGCAACAAGAGGACTGAAAATGGCAGGTTTTCTAAACTGTTTCAGGATGGAGACTGAACATGGGTAAAAATATATGACACTAATTAATTTGTAAAGGCATCTTATAATTTATGGATAAACTTACCAACATGGCTGGAGATCTAAATACATAGGAAAATGGATAATGTAACAAATTAAGGAATGATGCAGCATAGAGATCAGCATATCTCATCACCTGGTTACCAAAAAATGTCTGTGCTGAACCTGCAAAAAATATTATCATATTTCACACTGTTGTCCAATAGAACAAGTCACAGGGCATTAAAATGGACATAGCAAAACAAAAAAAAACAAGTGTGGATAGTATTGCAAGGCAATACAGGAGTCCCCTACCGGTGGAATAATTCAGTGATACCAGCAAAAATAGTTAAAGAAAAGTTTTCCTAGCCCAAGGCCCATAACTTCGTCAAAGATCAATGGACCCAACCCATACTCAAACTTGATCTGTAACCCATAGTAGTTGATTAACAATGCAAATATCACCTTAATATCTGAAACGGTTAAGAAAAAAAGTCTGGAAAACCTATATTTTACCAAAATTTTCTAAGTCAAAGGACCATAACTCAGTCCAAAATCAATGGACCGGAACCAAACTCTAACTTGATCTGTAACCCATAGTGGTAGACTCTCGTAGCAAATATTAGCTTCATATCTGAAACCGTTTAGAAAAAAAGTCCGGAAAACCTATATTTTGCCAAAATATTCTCTAAG
This sequence comes from Modiolus philippinarum, assembly GCA_002080025.1. Taxonomy (NCBI): domain Eukaryota; kingdom Metazoa; phylum Mollusca; class Bivalvia; order Mytilida; family Modiolidae; genus Modiolus; species Modiolus philippinarum. Next base: position 1,751 of record MJUU01052725.1, on the reverse strand, counting down.
TCAAAGGCCCATAACTCCGTCCAAAATCAATTGACCGGAACCAAACACGAACTTCATCTGTAACTCATGATGGTAGACTCACATACCAAATATTAGGTCAATATGTGGAACGGTTTAGAAAAAAAGTCCGGAAAACTGATATTTTACTGAAATAGTCAAAGTCCAAGTCCCATAACTCCGTCCAAACTCAGTGGACCGGAACCAAACACGAATTTCGTCTGTAACTCATGATGGTAGACTCACATACCAAATATTAGGTCAATATGTGGAACGGTTTAGAAAAAAAGTCCGGAAAACTGATATTTTAC
>MJUU01052723.1:143155-158055 GCA_002080025.1 Modiolus philippinarum | reverse complement strand
TCGATGGGATTTTTTTCTTTGGATTCCTCTTTATATAAGCTTTCAGTAGAATGTCAACGGATTTTTTGTAGCTCTTACTGTTTCGGAGCTACAAGGGGTCAAAGGGGCCAAAATTGCAATTTTTCTAAATGTGTCATATCTTTATTTTTCATCAGATTTCGATGGATTTTTTCTTTGAATTTCTATGGATGTAAAGTTTTAGTTGATAGTACATATTTTGCATAGCTCTTACGGTTTTTTATCAGTAAGTAATCAAAAGGGTTTTTTCCCTATTTTGTTTCTAGCTAATAAGTGTGTCTAGCTTCTTTTTGTTTCCATCTAATTATTGTGCCAAGCTCTTTACTGTGTCCACATTCACTTTAAACTACTTTTGTTGAAATTTCAGTGGTCGACATGCTGCGGTCGTATCATGCTGCGCTCGGCGTAGCCCTTTATTTTTTTGTTAACATGCTCTAAAACTTTTCACAGAATGTAATATTTTTGTTAACAGGCTATATAACAGCTCACAGAATGTTATGTTTTTTGTTAACATGCTATAGCACTGCTCATAGAATGTTATGTTTTTTTGTTAACATGCTATAGAACTGTTCACAGAATGTTATGTTTTTTGTTAACAGGCTATATAGAACTGCTCACAGAATGTTATGTTTTTTGTTAAAAAGCTAAAGAAGTGCTCACAGAATGTTATGTTTTTTGCTAACAGCTATAGAACTGCTCACAGAATGTTATGTTTTTTGTTAACAGGCTATATAGAACAGCTCACAGAATGTTATGTTTTTTGTTAATGGGCTTAAGAACTGCTTACAGAATGCAATGTTTTTTTGTTAACAGGCTCTAAAACTGTTCACAGAATGTAATATTTTTGTTAACAGGCTATAAAATGCTCACAGAATGTTATGTTTTTTGTTAATGGGCTAAAGAACTGCTTACAGAATGCAATGTTTTTTTTTTGTTAACATGCTCTAAAACTGTTATGTAATATTTTTGTTAACAGGCTATATAACAGCTTACAGAATGTTATGTTTTTTGTTAACATGCTATAGAACTGCTCACAGAATGTTATGTTTTTTGTTAACATGCTATAGAACTGTTCACAGAATGTTATGTTTTTTGTTAACAGGTTATATAGAACTGCTCACAGAATGTTATGTTTTTTGTTAAAAGGCTAAAGAACTGCTCACAGAATGTTATGTTTTTTTTGTTAACAGGCTATATAGTACAGCTCACTGAATGTTATGTTTTTTGTTAACATGCTATATAGAACTGCTCACAGAATGTTATGTTTTTTGTTAAAAGGCTAAAGAACTGCTCACAGAATGTTATGTTTTTTGCTAACAGGCTATTGAACTGCTCACAGAATGTTATGTTTTTTTGTTAACAGGCTATATAACTGCTCACAGAATGTTATGTTTTTTGTTAACATGCTATAGAACTACTCACAGAATGTTATGTTTTTTGTTAACATGCTATAGAACTGTTCATAGAATGTTATTTTTTTGTTAACAGGCCATATAGAACTACTCACAGAATGTTATGTTTTTTGTTAACAGGCTATAGAAATGCTCACAGAATGTTATGTTATTTGTTAACAGGCTATAGAACTGCTCACAGAATGTTATGTTTTTTGTTAACATGCTATAAAACTACTCACAGAATGTTATGTTTTTTGTTAACATGCTATAGAACTGTTCATAGAATGTTATTTTTTTTTGTTAACAGGCTATATAGAACTACTCACAGAATGTTATGTTTTTTGTGAACAGGCTATAGAAATGCTCACAGAATGTTATGTTTTTTGTTAACAGGCTATAGAACTGCTCACAGAATGTTCTGTTTTTTTAAACAGGCTATATAGTACAGCTCACAGAATGTTATGTTTTTTAAGGCAGGTTCTCTGCCTTCTAGCTGTTAGGTAAAGCCATGTTGAAAAAAGTCTGTTTCGACCAGACTCTTACATTAAGGAGACTACTTTGTATGAAAAGAATCCAAATGATCCAGACTATCATTAAAAATGCGTACGGCTTACCAGTTATTCATACGAAGGCACAAAAAATAATCCATTCATGTGGCGATACAGTGTCCATTTCATGATCAACTACATCGTTTTATGCATTTATTGTATTTATTTAATATCTTTTAAAAGATACATTGTTTTTTTTAATCTCAGAGGATTTAAATTGATATTCGAAATTCATGATTCGGTTCATTCATAAAAATTTCCTTCGGCGCGCTATGATTTTATAAGTTTTTATGAATGGATACATAGTAACTTCTACTCTGGCTGTTGTAACTCGTAAAAATGTAAGTATTTCTCAATATTTATGACTTCGAAACGTAAAAAAGGATCAATCAAACCGTAGCTTCGTTTTCTTGTTTGTTTTGTCCCGACAGGTGGCGCGTTGTTTTGTTTTATTAATGGCCAACTTAATTCCGCCTGCATGACATATGCCGTAGTAATTAAGGGTCAAATAAGTTCTAAAATAGTCCAAATTACTACAAATGTTCTTTATGGGATACTTCAAATACATTAAAATTTTAGAATAATTCAACTATGTCAACAATGAAGCACGGAAGGTTTAAACTTGATCTCCACCGGCGTTCCTAATCACAAGTGTAATCAAGTACAAAACTTGTACTGGATCACATGGAACCACGATAAAGGTCCCAAAATGTCACTGATTTGTTACAACAGGAGGAAGCGCTCACTTGCTGAATTTTCATCATTTGCAGTGATTCCTTCTTTTGTAGTAATTCAATCTTCACGTTGTGTTGAAACAGAGATGAAATCTGTTAGTATACTGTGCCAAGAACACGTTCACGAAGGCAAGACTTTGTCATCCGTCATATCTACATATCGGACGTAGTCAGGTATAAGAAAACACTCCATGCTAGATCACGAAAGTCAATTGTAAAAAAACTTCAGTTGAAAACTCATGAGGGTCCTGATAAAACTATATATATACAAAATTATTTCATAGTAGATCTAGTTCTAACCTTTAAAAATTAAAAGTGGCTAAAAGAATTTCGGTGTCCCATGATCCAGTGCTTTGATCCAACAGATGTAGATAAAAATTACAAATATTCAATTCTCTACCAAGAGACCCATCATAAGAAGAAGTCTGCAACCCATTCAATATGTTTGGAAGGTGTTGTGCCCAGATGAAGGCCACAATGACTTGCTTCGGCCTAGAAAAAAACGTTTAATAGTAAACAAAAGTTGTTTTCTTGGCTGGGAGCAAGTCCCACTCCCTGTGATAAGGCCGTTATCAGTAACATCCTCTACAGGGGGTTCCTTCAGATCTCGTTCTAGTGAATATTAATGTAATCATGAAAACAAGTAATTGTTTTAATCACAATAGTCATCAAAGTGATAACATGACAAAATTAGAAATATCAACATTTATCAAGCCATCGAGTGGAACACTTGTTTAGAATACTTGCATGTACCAACACAGAGGAACAAGGCAATGGAATGTAAATAGAGTTTTAAATATATCGCCAACAACCCATACAAAAACTGAAGACAACCCAAACCAGGAAGCTAAGAAAAACTTCAGATTTTAATTCTTGAAAAAATTACATGCCAACATTTTATCAAAACAGTAATAATAACAGGACTTCTGGAAATACCCAGGAACCTGCCTTAAGAGCATTCCATGCTTTGATTGTTAACAGGCTATAGAACTGCTCACAGAATGTTATGTTTTTTGTTAACAGGCTATAGAACTGCTCACAGAATGTTATGTTTTTTGTTAACAGGCTATAGAACTGCTCACAGAATGTTATATTTTTTGTTAACAGGCTATATAGAACAGCTCACAGAATGTTATGTTTATTGTTTACAGGCGATAAAATGCTCACAGAAAGTTATGTTTTTTGTTAACAGGCTATAGAACTGCTCACAGAATGTTATGTTTTTTGTTAACAGGCTATATAGAACAGCTCACAGAATGTTATGTTTATTGTTTACAGGCTATAAAATGCTCACAGAATGTTATGTTTTTTGTTAATAGGCTAAAGAACTGCTTACAGAATGCAATGTTTTTCGTTAACAGGCTCTAAAACTGCTCACAGAATGTAATATTTTTGTTAACAGGCTATATAACTGCTCACAGAATGTTATGTTTTTTGTTAACAGACTAAAGAACTGTTCACAGAATGTTATGTTTTTTGTTAACAGGCTATATAGAACTGCTCACAGAATGTTATGTTTTTTGTTAACAGGCTATATAGAACTGCTCACAGAATGTTATGTTTTTTGTAAACAGGCTATAGAATTGCTCACAGAATGTTATGTCTCGGTACAAGGAAATACAGTGTCAGCATTGGGACCATACAAAGGTTTAAGAGATGTACGGAAAATAGTGGAAGATACCATGAAGAATATCCATCCAATTTATAATATTAAGGTATATGGTTTACCTAATTTGAATTATGTAAAACAAATCCATGATACCCCTGCTATTTGTTTCATGTTTCTTAAGAGAATATAAGTATCAGATAGATTTCATTCTAATTCTACATTTATATAACAAAGATTTCATGGGTCAAAATGACTGTTAATTATACTATCAACACACCTGTCAATCATGCTATCTTTACACACCTGTCAATCATACTATCTACACACCTGTCAATCATACTATCTACACACCTGTCAATCATACTAACTACACACCTGTCAATCATACTATCTACACACCTGTCAATCATACTATTTACACTCTTGTCAATCATACTATCTACACACCTGTCAATCATACTATCTACACACCTGTCAATCATACTATCTACACACCTTTTACAGAGTAGGTTCCCTGTATAGTCTGGTTTCGTTTCTGGTTGCGAATACCCACATGAAGTATGGTTGCTTTAGAATTACAATAACAGTACATTATTTTAATATCCAAGGGTGTCAATCTGAATTTGAAGGTCAAAATATCATATTACAGGCTCCACTGAGAATCACTGGAAATTGCATTTTTGACAGTTAAATCTACGATCGACACCCTTGGATAATCAAATAATGTACTGTTATTGCTTAAGTAGTACTATGACAATGTAGCAAAATTTATATTACTAATAAAAGTTTTGTTCTGCAACTTAGAATTTGGATCAGTGCATATTCATATAAATCAATGTCATTACTTTCACTTTTTTTAGACACTTATGATCAAAAAAGAGTTAGCAAAGGATCCACAGTTAAAAAATGAAAGTTGGGACAGATTTCTACCAAAGTTCAAATCTAAAAATATTAGTAAGAGGAAACAGCCATTGAAGAAAAGAATAAAGAAGGCGTATACACCTTTCCCTCCTCCACAACCAGAGAGCAAGGTATATTAAAATCAAAAGTGGTAAACATGTTTGCAATTATAATACCCCCCGCTTTAGTGGTCGGTATATAGTGATCATGGTGTCGGTTAGTCCGTTTTTCCGTCCACCATAGCGGTACAGACTTTGATGCGACAACTCCTCCTAGACTAATTGGTAAAATTCAGTGGAACTTTCACAGAATGTTCAGTACATATTGCCATTGTGCACCATCTATTTAAAATTTGATTTTAATTTTGTTGATGTTTTTATTTTAAGAAACAAATGGGGAGCCTGGGGTAAAGGTTTTCTACTCAATTTGAAAATAAAAAAAAGGATTTCAGAAAACAGTTATAAGCTGTTAGGAAACTGAAAAAGAAGAAATTGAAGGGAGAAAAATCAATAGCGTGATGATATGTTTTTTGAGATACTAGTGATTTTAAATTTGGCAGGAAACTAAACTCCCCCCTAATTTCTCATAGGTTTAACATAAGCAATGTTTTTACTATGAATAAATGTGACAAATAAATAAAATTGAATGATTTTTTTTTCAGAATGCTCTTACAGATGTATAAAATGAAATTCTAAAAAGATAGAGGCCATGGTCAAAAAAAATTATAATGCTTTAAATTGGATAAAACTGCAGAAGTCCAAAAATCTGATAGCAATACCAAAACATGATTAGTGAACCTCCTTAAGGGAGGACAATTCAAAAAATTGTATGTTATACCCCTCTTGTGTCATGCTTTAGCATGATTTTATTGTAAATTCTCAATGTCACATGTGGTAACTTGCAAACCTTTTTGGATATCATAAGAAGCAATTTAGATTTCAGTAGGGGTCATATGTTTTGTCTAGTTCAGTGAAATATAATGGAATAATTATGCAACTAAGTTAAATCCTTAATTACTGAAACTTTTAGAAATTAAAAAAACACAAAAATCTTTATACAACAGATAAATATGGAATATAGGACATATTGTTTTTGATACGGACTTTATCACGGCCAGTATCAAGTGAGCCTGTTAGGGCGAGCTTGATGCATTACGCCGTGATAAAGTCCATATCAAAAACAAAATGTCCAATATTTCTTTTATTGGTTATTCTCAAAATGATAATTAGAACTCGGTAATAAAATAAAACAAACTGAAATTTCAGTTTAGCACAGTGAAGCTAGTGTTAATGTAAATAATTTGTATGCATTCTTCATTCAACGTAATACGTGTATAAACACGACAAATAGTTCAAAACATGACGTCAGCATAGCAACCCGCACGTGACGCCTTCACAGTGACCAAATAATTTTGTGATAATGTCCAGTACAGTGCTACTGAGATTATTAGTATCTGGAGATCAAAGGAAATTTATACAAATTACTGATAAAAGAAACCACTGTATACATTTTTATTTTGTTTTCACAGTCATGGTAGTATTAAACAGATATGGTTGTATTAATATTTCTATTTCAGGTTGATAAAGAACTTGCCACCGGAGAATATTTCTTGAAGCCAAGTACTAAGAAGGCAAGAATTCATGCAGAAAAGAAGGTATGTCCAGATCATGGTGACACAGTGTGATATTACATCGTGAACCAAAATTTTCTTCGTTAAATTGTCTACTGATATGAGAAATATAGTTTCTACACCGAGAACTAAGTTGATTATGAAATTTCTCACATCGAGTTAAATAAATTTTGAAAATGTTTGAAAACAAGGCTTGCCGAGTTTTTAAACATTTGAAAATTTATTTAACAAGATGTGAGAAATTTCATAATTAACGTGTTTAAGTTGTAGAAATTGTTTCTCTAATGACATTTAATATGTAAAACACCAAGGATTATGTTCCGAATAAATTTGTCGGGAAATTCCACGTGAGTTGTTATCTCACTTGAGACGAGAAATATTTTTATCACACTGGTCAGGCATTGGTTAAATCTGCTAGAAATTAGAGAAATATGCATAATTGATATGGAAGTCAGTCAAGGTTATTTTAATTAGTTTGCTGTAACAAACTTGAGGTGGACTATTGTAGTACCCCCAGCGTCAACACCTGTGTCCGCATTTAGTCGTTTATCTAATTAAATATGCAGGCTAAGATCATCAAACTTCTCATGCAGGTGCATCTTAACTCACAGCCTCCAAGAAAATTGTTATACTTTGACCTATATTTTCGGCTTGAGTTGCTTGCATTCAAATTTACATGTGAGTTCATTTCTCAGTAACTATAATAATTAGTAGGATGGTCTTACTGTGCATATGCATGTATCTCTGATATTAGGTCAGCATCTAGACAAAATTAGGTCACTTTGACCTAAATTTTCTTTTTAAGTGACTTACATTCAAGTTACATCTGAGTTAAAATCTCTGTCACTGTACATGGTAGGGTCATCTAACCCTCTGATGGTGGGTCAGCATCCAGGAAAAATAAATTTTTACCCACATTTTCCACTTGAGTAACTTACATTAAAGTTCAGTTCTGAGTCACTGTATGTACATGGTATGATCATCTAACCTTGCACATACATGTATCTGCATCCAGGCAAAATTAGATCACTTTAACCAACATTTTGCACTTAATGGACTTACATTCAAATTTAGGTCTTCTTCATTACTGTGTATTGTAGAATCATTTAACCTTACATGTAGATATATCTTTGAAAGTGAGTTTATAACTCAGTTGATATATAAATTAGAACCATTTTTTACCATGTTTATGTATTGTGAAAGTACTATTTATTCATGGGGTTCAATTTTCGTGAATTTCTTGGTTTGCTAAAACCATTAAATTAAGTTCCCAATGAAATGCATTTTTCCCTAGAGTTTTAATGCATAGAATTAAAAACCATGAATTTAAGTACTCTCCAAATAGTGATAGTTATAAAAACCATGAAAATTGATGTCCAGGAATAAAAGTAAGTTTTTGAGGAAAGGTCAGCACCCCAAGAAAATGAGGTTACTGTGACCATATGCCATAACAAGGCAAACTTTTATACTTGTTGATTGCCTATGTTTTATTTTCAGTTTATAATACTTTCTCTGTTTGCTGATTAATTTATTTCATACTTTAGATATGTCATTTATGTAAAATACATGTACTGTAAAAGGGGAAATTTTTGTGAGGGCTTTATTTTTACGATTGCCAAATATTCGCGAAAATTTCCACCTCGCATAGAATTGCTTTCATTACATATATAATGAAACGTAAGTGAGAATTGCAAAAATAAAACCTCGGGAATAGGTTAAGGAATCAAAAACGTGAAATTTAAACCATGCAAAAAAAACCCTTTTACAGTATCACGTTATGGAAAAGGCAGTTGTTTGTGGTATCTGTAGACTTATATTACCTAGTTTTTCAATATAATTCCTTTTAATCAATTTATTGTCTGATATTTTCTCAAGGAAAAGCAGAAAGAAGCTTTAGAAAAGAAACAAGAAAAGAGAGCACAATCATTTGTACCACCAAAAGAAAATGATGAACCAGCTCATAAAAAACTGAAAAAATCAGGTATGAAAAATGATGAACAAAACTAATAACTCAGAGGAAATTTAAAGTTAAATTTTTTTATTGAAATGATTGAAATTTTTCATTGATTGTGACTTTTTAGATGCTTAATTATAAATTTTTAGTGATAAACTTGCAGTAGAAAAAAGTTAGAATTCATGACAGTAAAACATTATACCAGTTACAAAAGGATTTCGAACTTCAGTCAAACAAATTTAAGGAAAGCAATGTCATATCAGGAAAGATACATTGAGAAATTTTGTTTTATCACGATCCATTTTTCAATTATTCAGTATCCAATTAATCGTTACAGATTCAATGCATAGATACATGTACGTTATGAAATTAATTATTTATGCTTAAAACTTTGCATTTACAAACTGAAATGCTTGAAAGTACAAAATATAATGGGCAAAATCATGATCTACACTGCACAAAAACACAGAAAATGAATGTTTTTTATTGCTGTGTGAATATTCCAACATTTTAAAGAAAGCAACAGCAGGATCAAAGATTTCAGCATTTCCCTATTATAATGTTTTTTGATGTGTGCATCTTGTGATGTCCTAATTTATGTACAATCTACAATAATGATTCTTTTATAAAATATGAATAATGAGATAAAGTTATTTTATTTCCAGATGACAAGGTGAATGTTGAAGAATTAAAGAAGAAAATTAAGAAAGCTCAGGTAAATGTACAGTTATATTATATGAAAAAAATTAATCACATATGTGATATTTTTGTGTTTTACAGGCAAATATGATCAAGTGAATCAAGGTTATATTCACATATTCACATATTTTTTGCACTGCAGAGGTAACAGACCTTTTCCTATTTTCATTGTGTATATAGCTGACCTGCTTCTATTTTTAAAATACATTGAAGCTATCTTTCAAAATTTAGATTTAAGTTTTGATATTACTATTCTAAGCTGAGAATATGAGTTTAACATATGCAAGTTATCAAGAATAAAAAAAAAGATCTGTAGAAATGTTTTGTCTACATGATTAAAAGTACATAACTGCATGTGTATTATGGCAATAAAGCAAAAAAAAAGATTTTTTTATTATGTAATTATGATAAATAAGGTATATACTTTGGCGACAGACAACATTTGGTTTCTATATACTAGTACATGTAGATATATTAGGAATGAGACATGGTGATTTGAATTTCATTGGTCCATTTGTTGATCACACTTAAACATGAAGGAAACCATCCAATTGAGAACATGCGTACAAAGTACAGTGGGAATATCAACAGCATAAACTTTCATGTTGTTCTGATTAACTAAATATCTGTTAGTGTACAACAAAATGTCATTGATATTTGATATGGAGTTTGTTGACTTTGACCTCATGTTTATGATTGATTGAAAATGTTAGCTTTTTTCCACCAGTCTTATTATACTTTAATGCAATAAAGAACGAAAACAAAAAACAATGTTTTCCAAGAAATTAATTCAGTACTTGTAGATATGAAATACAAAATCACATAATCACCTGTGCTGACTCCCCTCAGTAATGATCAATTCTATTAACATGACTGTACTCATTTACATATTCTTAGAAAATGATACATTGATTAACATCTGATAAATGATGGGTCCTGGTGTATCATTATCTTTTTATGTTGAAATGAGTTCTGTTAGGTTTATATTCTTTCAGATGGGTTAATTGTATTGGGTAATATGGAATTGCTTTATAAATTATGCTATCAACATGACGTCAAGTTATTAATTGTTCACTGTTTTTCTGTCAATATTATAGCATAATGTAATATTTTTCTGTTACAGAAAAAGAAAATTGGTCAGTCATCAGGTTCCTGACATAACATTACTGGAACTGCAGCCACAACAATTGATTGTATGCATGTTAAAGTCTCCAGCTTTACTTATCAAAAGTTTGCAATAGGAAACATGCACTGTTTGTAGATATAAATGTGTATAAAAGACATCAGTATTTATTGGATAATGTGCAAAAACACATGTGTTGAATGTTGTCATTTGATAAAGTATGAAAATTCAAATCAGCGTTTCATTTGAAAACCATTAATGTGCACATTTTATTATTACAAATGTATTTAAAAGGATGTTAGAAAATTTATGTACATTACAAGATGAAATTGACATTAAAACAACCTGTGCTTTTAGAAAGGAAATTTATAACAATGTGTACATTTAGAAAGGGAATCGAAAACAATGTGTACATTTAGATAAAAAATTCAAAACACTGTGTACATTTAGGAGCAATGTATGCATTTAGAAAGGAAATTATAGATATTGTATGAAGATTCAGTCTAAATCTGTCATGATTTAAACTATCCAAAATCTGTACATATGTTGTAAGTTATATTTTAAACAACTGTCCCCAAAAAAATGAACATGATAATCCTCACATGACATATTATTTGGCAGGAAATGATTTCGAATTACAACTTAATCCTCGGTGTCACATTGCAAGACTTCAAGATCCTGTTTGACAAGATTGAAAACAAGTTAAAATATTGCGCTTTAATTGAAATGTGTAACCAAAAAAATATATATAATCTTTTTTTCAGTAATTAAGCTGTTTAACAGAGTATAAAATATGAAAAAACATATGAGTACATTCATAAGTTTTTGTTCATTTCAATGATAATTGCATTGTTTATTTGTAAATAAATATGTGTTCAAACCAATTGCTTGTTTCACAAATCTGTTAAAATATTGCTCTAAAATAAAACAAATATGGACAGGTTTATTTCTCTGTCTTCCTAACTTTCTGAAGCGAATCTCTTTGCAGATATCACAGATAAAAAGCATTTTATGATTACATTTTACTTTAATAGCCCACAACTAGACTTGCATTTTTCATGGTTTTCATACAAGCTGGTTTAAAGATTTATTTATTGAACAAATCAAACTCCTGTTATAAAGTTGATGGAAAAAATAGTTACTGCTGGATTAAACCTGAACAAAGTTATAGAAATACTTCTATATGTATACATGCATAATGTAATTATTGTAAACACATACAATCTAACACAGGTCAAATTACAAGCTTAAGGAATCTCAGACACATGAGGGCAATATTTTAGTCTTTCTTTGAAGAAGCTGTGATGATTCAGAAAACCTTTGAAATTTTATTAAAGGGTGTTCGAGATTTTTAAATCTATCATTAAGATGTTTGATGGTTTTTCGCACATTTGCAGGAAATATGTGATTTTTCTTCCACCAGGATGTACATGTAGTTCACATCTGCCATTTCTTAGCAACTCACCATGACATCAACAAAGATATATTTTCTCATGTGAATTTTTGATCTCATCTGTGGGTTCAGACATGGATATCTTGCATGGCGAAAAATGGGAACTATCTTGTCTCAAATGAGAGAAAATTCTGGTATACCATTTTATCCCATTATTGTTTAAATTGATAACAATACTGGTATATTCTCTCTATATAATTTTAGTCAAGAGCACCTTTTCAGGGGTTGACTTTCAAGATCTTAAGGCATCTCTCACATGAATATTCCATGTAAACAAAGTTTAGGGGTTACTTAGGAATAATCCTGTCTGACACCATGAAGGAGAGATAATATGACTATAACTTTTCATTTATTCCTTTTGCACCTTCATAGAATTGATGATATATTATTTTGAAGCATTGAAGCATGAAACCTATCTCTCACTCATATAAGGTTTTCTTAATGGACTGCTTATTTTCTAAGACTATTTGCTTGTACAATTGGTATTTTTATACTTTACCATGAGGACTCAATGTGTGGAAGGATAAATACAATATCACCAGATTCACAAATAAAACAATGAAAAAATTATACATGTATCACTGTTTTCAATTCAACTTCAGGTTTTGGAAAAAAAATCTGCTCATTCAAAATAAAGATACAGTAGTTTAAAAAAATATTATTTATATCCTTGAGCATGAGGTAGCCATGTACCTGTGATACACATCAGTCATGTGTCTGTCTGTCTGTCTGTCTGTCTGTCCCTTTAAGATTTCTAACAAAAAAAATGTGTAGTCTTCAAAGTTTCATGTAAGTAATTGACCACAGAATTTAGCATAGTTCAATATTCTAGAGATATTACCCTTGAATTTTTGATTTTTTTTTTACCTTCTGGTTTCTGACCAATAACTTGTGCATGAAATTACTTTGTGTCTTGACACTTGGTTAATAGGTTGTTTCCAATAAAATTCAGCTCTAGTTTGATTTTTGGTTCATATGTATTAAAGTAGGGTAAGAAAGTATGTAAGTAAGAAAATAATTAAGTAAATGCTTTATTAACCCCTCACCAAATGGAATTTGGAAGGGAATATAGCATTCTGCCTGTTCTTCTTTTAGTCTGTTCATCTGTCACAAGGGTAAAGTCCATGTATCTTTTGAAGGACAAGTCATAAAGGTGAGCTTTTGTCCATAAATGCATCTTGGATAGTATTTGCTGTTGGTTTAAGAATTGGGTCAAAGAATTAGGTCAATTTGACCTACATTTTGTGCATGAATAACTCAAGTTAAAGTTTTTGTTAATGACTGGGTGTCAAGTCCCTATTCTTTCCTATATCTTCTTATAAATATGACCATTCCTGTATTTTCCCAATAAGTCACTAAAATCCCTATAAAGCCCTATATATATAAAAAAAAATGTTAAAAACATATTTGAATGCTCTTATCATTCAAAAAGGATGATTTTTATTTCAAATCTCCTCACAAAATATTATATTATAAGCTGTTTCTGGCATAGTACATTGTAGTTGTACCATCTATCAGGTGTAGCCAGGGTAATAAAATTTAAGCCATGCTTACCGATGTCTGTTATTTTTGATACCTTTTTTATAAAGAATCCGAAATAATAATCTCTATAAACATCTCAATATCAATAACATTTACTGACTTCATTTGATGACTGTCACTTTAATTGGGCTTGCTTATAAAATCAATGTATTAGGCAAGTGTATCTATGGAGGGGTATTTCCGCCACCAGAGAAATTCTATGTTGTAAATTTTATCTTCTCTTTTTATTGTTTTCACTTTCCTTATCCATAATTCTGCATTTTCTATATTTTATATTATAGATTCTAGGATATTAATTTATCATATTTTATATTCTTTCTTTAAATGTTCCTATTTCATCCCGACTTCTGCAGTTTTTATATTTAATATTATGTTTCTAAAACTTTATGTTCTTTCTTTAAATGTTCCCATTTCTATGCTTTGTTCGTTAAGTTCTAAATTCTTCTTTCGCGACATTATATCTACCGTGTTAATTTCGAAAAATTTCATGTTTTATAATTTGAAAGAGAAATGTTCGAAGTAAGTATTCATTGTGCATCATTCTTTAACTTTTATATTTTATCTTTTAACTTTTGTCTTTGTATTTTTGTTTTTATGTGCTTAAAATAAACGTGGCGGAAAAAACGCGTATGATTAAATTATGACAACAGATGGCGCTAGTGTTTCTGTGACAGCTTTTCATCCACCAGCAGATTCGTCCACGAACGGGACGTTTTAGGGACATCATATATATTATTATGTATTTCAAAGACAATTTTTGGTATGATGCAAACAAAATGACATTTTTAAGACGGTGAAATAAAATAAGTGAGGGTGAAGCGGGGGAAACTTAAAGGGGATCGTTCATGATTGGAAGCGATAATACTTTACTGAAAATACCGCTTAGCCCAAAATATACGGGCGTGACGCGGGAAACACTGAAAAAACATCTTGGATGGGGAAACAGGGTTTTAAGAGTCTTTGTTAAATCTCCCCTCGTGAAACGGGAAAGTTGAGAAAAAAATGATGAATTTCGGGAAAGGGCCCCATACAGCATAAGTTTTTAAGCCGTGATGGAAAAAACTCTAATTTAGTAAAGGGGAAAGGCGAGACCCACTTGATTTTCGGGACTACTGGATTTCTCATTTGTAACTTCGGAAAATCGGATAACCCCTATTTTAAGGCCACAAATTCGAAATGGAAATACCCATTTGGATACCTAAATACAGGCATGTTTTTAACCACGGAAAATCACGATTTTCAGTCCAAAATAAAACAGGATTGGCAAAAATTGGTTTCTTGGATAGGTAAAAAAAA
>MJUU01052723.1:125111-137904 GCA_002080025.1 Modiolus philippinarum | reverse complement strand
GCCAGCGGGGATCATAGTTTTAACATTGGACCATATGGGGAAATACTTTCAAAGATCTTCTCCTCTGAAACTACTGAGCCAATTGAAACCAAACTTGGCCACAATAGTCCTGAGATGATCCCCTGCAAAGAAGTTGTTTTTCAGATCTGCGCGATATCCAAGATGGCCGCCAGCGGGGATCATAGTTTTAACAATGGACCCTATTGGGAAATACTTTTAAAGATCTTTTCCTCTGAAACTACTTAGCCAATTTAAACCAAACTTGGCCACAATAGTCCTTAGATGGTTCCCTTCAAAAAAGTTGTTTTCAGATCCCCACTATATCCAAGATGGCTGCCAGCTGGATCATAGTTTTAGCATTGGACCCTTTGGGAAAATTATTTCAAAGATCTTCTCCTCTGAAACTAATTGGCTAATTAAAACCAAACTTGGCCACAATAGTCCTTAGATGGTCCCCTGCAAAAAAGTTGTTTTTCAGATCTGCACTATATCCAATATGGCCGCCAGCAGGGATCGTAGTTTTAACATTGGACCCCATGGGAAAACACTTTCAAAGATCTTCTCCTCTGAAACTACTGGGCCAATTGAAACCAAACTTGGCCACAATAGTCCTTAGATGGTCCCCTGCAAAAAAGTTGTTTTTCAGATCCACGCTGTATCCAAGATGGCCACCAGCGGGGATCATAGTTTTAACATTGGACCCTATGGGAAAATACATTCAATAGATCTTCTCTGAAACTTTTCAGCCAATTGGAACCAAACTTGGCCACAATAGTCTTTAGGTTGCTGCCCCGCAAAAGAGTTGTTTTTTCAAGTCTTTTTGCAAGATGGCTGCCAGCGGGGAACATATTTAACATTTGACGCATTTGGAAAACATTAAAAGATCTTCTCCTGAAATTACTTGGCCAATTATGAAAACATACTTGGTCACAACGGGCCATAGTTGTTCCTGTTTGCCTGGCTTGTCTGCATCGCATTCAAGATGGCCCCTGTGGGAACATAGTTTAACCTTGAGACCTATCGGAAGCCTAT
Organism: Modiolus philippinarum; assembly: GCA_002080025.1. Taxonomy (NCBI): domain Eukaryota; kingdom Metazoa; phylum Mollusca; class Bivalvia; order Mytilida; family Modiolidae; genus Modiolus; species Modiolus philippinarum. The sequence goes on along the minus strand of MJUU01052723.1, from coordinate 136,872 downwards.
TGTAAAGCATTTAAAAGATGTTCTCTGAAAATATTTAGTCAATTGGAACCAAAATTAGACTCAATGGTCCCCTTCAAGAAAGGTGACAGCAGAACTGCAACCAAATCCAAAATAGCTACCAGTCTGGAATATAGTTAAACTTCAATGTCTATTAACAAATTTGAAAATAATGCCCTTAAAACATTGGGATTATTTTAACTGCATATACCAGTCGTGGCCCAGGTGAGTGATACAGGCTCTTGAGAGCCTCTTGTTTGGAATTCTGCCTAACAACCATATATTCTTTAATTCCTTATGGTAAAAATAGTGACTGTCAATAGTTCAATTTCAAAAATGTTAAGAAAAATTATACCCAGGGTCTATAGCTGTTTTCTGTGTCAAATAGGGGGTGCCGGGATCACTGTCGTTTCCGACAGTCATTACTCTAGTTATCCCCGCACTTTCGAATGAAAGTTCGGGATATTGTCGTTGGCCTCGTCCATCCGTCCGTCCGTCACAAATCCTTACGACGGGAACTCCTACATTTTTGGATTTAGGGTTTTAATTTTGTTATAGAACTGTTGCATATATGCTACAGATGCGCAATAAGCTTTCAGATTTTTGATATTGGTCTTGGTGCAAACAAGAGGCCCCAAGATGTCCATTTTGACACATGTGGCATGCGACGTTAACTCCTCCTACATTTTTGGATTAAGGGTTTTATTTTTGTTGTAGAATTGTTGCACATGGTCTGTAGATGCGCAATAAGCTTTCGGATTTTTGATATTTATCTTGAAGCAAACAAGAGGCCCCAAGATATCGATTTGACAAAGACCACAAAATGTGGATTGTGACACATATGGCATGCGACACAAACTCATCCTACATTTTTGTCTTGCCCGCGACGAAAAAGTCGCGTTAGCGAGACTTAGGGATAGTGTTTCCGGCGGCAGCAGCGTCAACAATTGCAAACTATTGTGAATTAACAAGCTTATGTTAGTTGTAGGTCCATAGTATTTGATGTGCAGTTGCATTATTATGGGTGCAACTCAAATCCCTACTTAGATTGTGGCCCTGGCCCTTTAGTCATGCATGAACGATCACATTAAGTTTTTAGCAAGCAGGTTGTACAGCCTATACCAGTAGTCCTAGGCACTTGATATTTGACATGCAGTTGCGTCTTGGGGAGTACATACCAATTCCACACCCGGATGGTGGCCCTGGCCCCTTAGTCATGCATGAACGATCTCATTAAGTTTTTAGCAAGAAGTTTGTACAGCCTACAGTAGTCCTAGGCACTTGATATTTGATATGCAGTTGCGTTTTGGGGAGTACATACTGATTCCATGCCTGAATGGGTGGCCCTGACCCCTTAGTCATGCATGAACGATCACATTAAGTTTTTAGCAAGCAGTTTGTACAGCCTATACCAGTAGTCCTAGATACTTGATATTTGACATGAAGTTGCGTCTTGGAGAGTACATACCGATTCCATGCCCAGATGGTGGCCCTGGCTTCTTAGTCATGCATGAAAGATCACATCATTTTTTTCCAAGGAAATTGTAATCACAGTTAAAGATTATATTTTATTTTTATTGCTGCTGCAGTAGATCAATGTGCAAATTAAGGCGATGCAGGTGTGGGCGAGACATGTCCTGTGTCCACAGTTTATTGGATTTATGGATTTAATTTTGTTGCAGAATTGTAGCATATAGTCTGTAGATGCGCAATAAGCTTTCAGAATTTTGATTCCGGTTCCAACTTGGGTAAATGTCCTGAAAATGTCAAAGACTGATATTTTTGGACATTTTGGCACATAATCTTATATTTTGGCAAGTATTTGGACAAAATAAAAATTCTGAAATCTTAGAATTTGAAAATATGATTCCAATTTTGGTAAATATCCTGAAAGTCTCAAAGACCACTTATTTTTTGGAATTCTACCTAGCAACCATACTTTTAGCATTTGTTTTGATAAGGTTAATCATTTTCACCAATTGGATTTCAAAAATATTTGATTCCAATTTTGGTAAATTTCCTGAAAGTGTCAAAGACCACTTATTTTTTTGAATTCTACCTAGCAACAATACTGTTAGGATTTGTTTCCATTAGGGCAATCATTTTCACCAATTGAATTTCAAAAATTCTTGATTCCAATTTTGGTAAATTTCCTGAAAGTCTCAAAGACTACTTATTTTTTGGAATTCTACCCAGTAACCAGAAATGGGTCCAATTACTTTCATCAAATTACATTAAATTACAATTACTTTCCAAAATGTTTGATTAAATTAAATTAATGATTACTGCATTTTAAACATGACTAAATTAAATTACTGATTACATTGAAGAGTAATCATGATTACATCTGATGTTTTATCTGATGTTGTTATGTTTTATAGACGATGTAAAAGCTCAATAGAGCTTATGTTATTTGTACGTATTCTCGTCTTTAAATAAAGCTTTGACTTGACTTGACTTGACTTGACTTATCTGATTACATTGAATTCTTAAATAACTATGATAAAGAAGTTGCAATATTTTTGTTATTTGTTCTTTTCTAACTTAAAAAAGAATATAAGTCATGTACTTCTCGATATGGTATTTTCCTCAGTGTTTGGCATATGCACAATCACTCCATACCCCCTTATTTTCATTTCTGGATACAGTTTCTGTAAATGTATATCTAATTATTTTAAATACATTTAATCTTACAAAATCAAATTTTTAACACATATCGGAGATGATAAATTCAGCGACATTTCCCACTTTTTTCATTTCAGCGACATTATCATTTCAGCGACAAAAAGCATATAAATTCAGCGACAATTTATTTTATCAATTCAGCGACATTTACCTGTAAAACTTAGAGGTGGGTAGGATTTTTTTGCAGGATATATAATATTTACAGTAACATATTTACTGTTCATAGAAGCTGGGACTGTTATATTAGTCCCAGATAGACGTAACTTTTCATTTTAAAATTGACAGTTGTTTTGACGATCAAATATTACATATTTGTATCTTTCAGTATTCATCCTTATTCGTGTAGATGTAGAATCATCAGATCTTTAAGGTTTGTTCAACATTAAGAAAGAGTTTTTAATGCACAGATCACCATGTAAGTTTGTTCTTGAACCCATCCATTAGGCTTTCTTTACAAAGTTATCTGTCTCCATTTCCAGGTTATTTGTTTTCCGTCAAATACAAACTCTAGTCTACAGTTTTTTTATGTTGAGAATGTTATTGGACACTTCAGGTCAAATTATAGTTCGTTTCTATTAGAAAATATATAACGGCTTTTATCTTTTTAATGGGTCAGGAATACAGTTAATTATAAGGCCCCTTGACTAGAATTTAGGTACTCATTTTCGCCTTCTACTACACAAAAGTTCCTGCAAAGACACTCTCGTATTCATAGACGTTGAACTAATACCTTTCGAGAACTACCTCTAGCTGGTACTCTGTCTATTTGACCTTTTTGAAAATTTACATCAATGTATATGTAATTTATTTCCCTATAAGAAGTTATATTTTATTCTATATTTCTATATAATTTATTTAAAATTTGGTGTCACTGAATTCAGATATAATACGTAGAAAAGACGTCGCTGAAATGATATACGCAATAACTCAAAAAATGTCGCTGAAGTGATAGTCGCTGAAATGATACTGTCGCTGAATTTATACGCACCCACACATGTGTATAATAATGCCCTAAAGGCCAAAACAAACCTTAATTGTTTTCTACCTGTCAGCTCAAAGGTGACATAAACACTGATTAAACAAAGGATTGAAATTGATTAAAAAAAACCAAAACTTAATTATGGCCATAATTAAACTTTAATCAGGAATAATACTTTCACGACTTTATTTATTCCTGATATGATTATTTCCATGAGATGAAATTGTAATTTGATCATGTTGTGGTGGATCCATACAACGGGGGTTCCAAAGATGGGGAAAAACAAATTAGAAAAAGGAATGAATGAACCATTTGTGCAACATTTGCAAAATCTTGTCAAAGATGAAGTTATATGCTGAACTCAATCTGAAGACGCACTTTTGACTAAATAAGAATTTTCCTATGTTTTGGCATTCATGATTTAATCTGTCACAAAAGTAAAATGCCATTGAATTTTCCTTTATGTATTTGTGATAAAATTTGTGAAAATATATCAATTTCAGTTTGCTGATCTAACATACAGTTTACCCTTAAGAATATTTTTTGTTGATATATATAGAAAGAAAATACTTAAATTTGCACAAATTTTCCATAATATTGCAATTGTATGATATTTTTGAGAATTATTTTTGGTATGAAAAGAGCAATGATTTAAGGTTTTAATATTTCCATTGTAATCAGAATGTAATCATAAAGTAATCATGATTACAGGCTATTTTTGAAAGTAATTGATTAAATTAAATTACATGTAATCAGATTTTTGGCTGATTAATGATTACACTGATTACATTAAAAAATGTAATCGATTACAGCTGATTAATGATTACAATTACAATTACCCCATCTCTGCCAGTAACCATACTGTTAGGATATGTTTTGATTAGGGCAATCATTTTCACCAATTGGATTTCCAAAATTAGTTGATTCCAAATTTGGTAAATTTCCCGAAAGTCTCAAAGACCACTTATTTTTTGAAATTCTACCTATCAACTATATTTTTAGGATCAGTTCCAATTAGGACAATCATTTTTAACAATTGGATTTCAAAAATTCTTGATTCCAATTTTGGTAAATTACCTGAAAGTCTGAAAGACCACTTATTTTTTGGAATTCTTCCTAGCAACCATACTTTTAGCATTTGTTTTGATAAGGTCAATCATTTTCACCAATTAGATTTCCAAAATAATTGATTCCAAATATGGTAAATTTCCTGAAATTGTGAAAGACCACTTATTTTTTGGAATTCTACCTAGCAACCATACTTAAAGAGCTTCTTAAATTTAGGACAAACACTGTCATCAATTGGATTTCAAAAATATTTTATTCCAGTTTTGGTACATTTCCTGAAAGTCTCAAAGACCACTTATTTTTTTTTATTTCTTTGAGACTTTCAGGAAATTTACCAAAATTGGAATCAAAAATTCTTGAAATCCAAATGATGAAGAAAGTGTTTGTCCTAAATTAAGGAAGCAATTGAAGCATGGTTGCTAGGTAGAATTCCAAAAAATAAGTGGTCTTTGAGACTTTCAGGATATTTACCAAACTTGGAATCTCATTTCAGAATTCGAATTATTCAAAATCTCATTTTCTATAAAAATGAAAAACAGCCAATCAAAGATTGGGATCCCCCCGCTACCCCTTTTTGGACCATCTCCACTTATAAAAAAAACAAGTGTTTTTTAAACTAAATTTCTTTCTGTTGAAACAATCATTGTTACTGTAAAACACCAAAAAGATATGATTGCTAGGTAGAATTTCAAAAAGTACAGGTTTCTGAGAATTTTAGAAAATTTACCAAAATTAGAATCAAAGATTTTTGCAACCTGACTGTTGAAAATCATCATTTTTACTGTAAGAAATTGAAAAAAAATATGGTTGCTAGGTAGAATTCCAAAAAATAATGGGTCTTTGAGAGTTTCAGGAACTTGACCAAAAATTGGAATCAAAGTTTTTTTGCAATCTGACCATTGAAAATGATCATTAAAACTATAAGGCATCAAAAAAGATATGGTTGCTAGGTAACATTCTTAAGAGTAATTGGTCTTTGAGAGTTTCAGGAAATTTACCAAAATTAGAATCATATTTTTGAAATCCTGATGACATAAAAAATTTGCTTAATTATAAAACTTCATGTTGGAATTTAAAAAATTATAAGTCTTTGACATTTTCAGGAAATTTACCAAATTTGGCACCGGGGTCTAAATTCTAAGAGCTTAGAGCAATTCCAATAATTCCTCATGAAAATATAAACCACAAAATCAAAATTATACATAGAGTTCCAGTCGTTCTGATGAGTACTGATTGTTTTACATTTTTGGCCCCTTAAGGGCATGCCCCTAGGGATCATACCAAAAGTCTGCTCTCATCAGTAAATGAGATGCATATGATGGAACTTGCATACAAAGTTTCAGCTTCCAAACATATACTTCAAAAGATTTCGCTTATTACTGGATATCTTTCCGCCCTGAGGGCAAATTTCAAAATTCCGAAACCTTCGGCACAGACAACTTTTATAGTGTTACTTATACCCTTATAACCAGGTTTCTGCAATTTAAGGTGTAAGAGGAGTTCCAGCAGAATTGATTTTTTCGTTTTTTGGACCCCCCGAGAGGCCATGCCCCGAGGGGGTTATACCCAAATTCCGACACCCTCTGTGAAGTTTTAGAGATTTTTCCAATTATTGGATATTGCGAAAATTCGTTTTCGCCCATAATTTGCCCCTAGGGCGCTTGACCTAAATTCCGAATCCACAGTGTGTTACTTCAGATCATACTCTAGTATGGTGCCAAGTTTCAAATTTGTATCTCTTATAGTTCCAGAGCTATCAGGGAGCATTACAAACGCATGTACGTACATACGGACGTACTGCATTACATAATCCCCCTGCTTTTGCTTTTTGCTAATATACATTATTATATGCTCAAATTAAAAAAAATATGAGTCTTTGACATTTTCAGGAAATTTACCAAAGTTGGAACCGGAATCATAATTCTGAAAGCTTATTGTAAATCTACAGACTATATGCAACAATTTGGCCTAATAATTTTATCCATAAATCCAAAAATGTTGGAGGAGTTTGTGTCACATGCCACATGTGTCAAAATCCACATCTTTGGTCCTTTGTCAAAATCAACATCTTGGGGCCTCTTGTTTGCACCAAGGTAAAGATCAAAAATCTGAAAGCTTATTGCACATCTACAGACTATATGCAACAATTCTACAACAAAATTAAATCCATAAATCCATAAATGTAGGAGGAGTTTGTGTCACATGCCACATGTGTAAAAATTGACATCTTGGGGCCTCTTGTTGGCACCAAGAGCAATATCAAAAATCTGAAAGCTTATTGCCCATCTACAGACTATATGCAACAATTCTATATCAAGATTAAATCCCTAAATCCAAAAATGTAGGAGGAGTTTGAGTCACAAGCAGTGTGACGGACATACGGACGGACGGACAGATGTAGGGTATAACATTATCCCTGAACTTTCTTCGAAAGTGCGGGGATAATAACATCAGACTAAAATAGCAAAAAAAAAAACAAAAAAAACCCCACAATTTTCTGATATTTCTAATTTGCATTAGAAAATAAATTTTTGGTAGCTCAATAACGATGATGAAAAAGGCAAGATGAAAAATTATATAGGCGATTTTTTGTTGTTGTTAACTTTAAAATGATTTTTTTGTTAAATTACTGAAATTTGATGCATCTTCTTTATAATTTAAGAAGGGAGTAAAAGGAGGCCATTTATCAATTTATTAGGCTTTCACATTTTTCTGGGCATGGAATAATTACAAAGAATTTAAATATCATTTATTCTTGCAGAATAGAATTGGTAATTTCAATGATCATGGATCAGCTACAAAAACTATCTAATCATGAATCTGTCTCCCATATTTTGTGCTGACTGTTCTTTTTTTCATTTCAATGACCATATGCACAAAGGACATTCCAGACATGTTCTTAACTGACGAAAGAAATACACCCAATGATAGCAGTGGTTATAAATGTGGAGAGATTTCAGGGTAGAGGGGGAGAATCAGGATCAGTATATAAGACACTTATTTGTAGAAAACTGCATTTTACAGGGTAGACGGGGGAGATATTCAGCGTATCAAGGACTACAATTTCTACATATATGTCAAGTGGGTTCACATCTTTTTCACAATGGCCAACTCCAGGATCTTAGTTAACATTGGACCGTAGTAGAAATGCATTCAAAGATCTTTTCCTCTGAAACAACTTCCACAATTTAATATTTCAGCATAATAGTTCTTTGGTGGTCCCCTTCAAAATTTTTGATTTTTATTTTCCTACCTCATGCATGATGGCTGCCAGCCAGGAACTTAGTTTAAAATAGGACCCTATAGAAACCAGTGGCAACATATAAGTTTCTGTAGTTGAAAATCCGCATGATAAATGGTATTTCATGGACAATAACAATTTTGAGAGAAAAAGAGACTGCTAAAGTTTTAAGATGAAACGTTACTTTTGTGGCCCATGGAAATTGAATTTAAGACTTCTTTAACCTATTAGGTTCTACCCTTGTTTAATGTTTTTGGATACATTATTGTATTCAATACACAATATCATTACAAATATATTGATAGATACGCATATAAAAATTGATTATACAAGGTATCTTATTTAGGTATATATTTTTTCAGGATTATACCTCCTGTCTCAACACCTATTCATCATATGCCAGGGGAGCTAACTGTTACTGTACCAATTTTGAAGGTTGTTACCACCAACATTTTCAAGTTGTACCAGCAGTTAAAATCAGCGAGGGCTTGTTTACAGGGAAGGATGTTGGTATCCATGATTATGATTACTATATAGAAATTAGTGTGACTAATCATGCTAAGCTGGTTACTGTTCTACAGAAAAAGGTATGTCAAGGTTGGTAAAACCTGCTCTCAAAGATTGCCTTTCAATAATGGAACTCACCATCCTGCTCTTCCCGATTGGTGTCGCTGCTGCACTATCAGGTAACTCGCGGGAAATGTTGTATTTCACGCATTTTCAAATATTGTTTATTGTGCATGTATTTTCCCGGTATCACGACATCACAGAACAAAACCTGATAGTGCAGTGGTGACACCACACGGGACAAAATATGAAAGGTGAATTCCATTGGTCTTGCTACAAATCCAATGACTCTCATGTATTTTATTTTACACATTTCAACTATTTGTGCCTGATATAGCAATGCATTTCATACTCTAGTGAACTGCAATTGTTTAATTGTGCTTATATGTTATGGCGGGTTTCCTGGCTCTTTAACGTATTATATTTGCAATTCTTCAATGAACATACCAATATTCCTAAAGCAACACAAATAACAAGTCCTTCTAAACTCCTGTCTTTTATTTGCCAATCAACCAATCAAGATTCTATAGAAATTCTATTGTATACCAATTTGTACTGCCTGAAGGGGTTTACCTTGATACTCCAGTAATGACAAATTGGTATACAAAAGAATTCTGTAGAATCTTGATTGGTTGATTGACAAAGAAAAGACAGGAGTTTTGAAGGAGTTGTTATAGGTTTTACTTGAGGAATATTGGTATGTTCATTGAAGAATTGCAAATATAATACGTTATTGAGCCAGGAAATCCGCCATAATTTCAAAAAAGTACATAAATGTTGACAGAATAGCTAAAACAAAAAGCCAAAATGTACCAATTTTACAAGCAATTTATTTTATACTCTGGTATATTTCTGCAAATATAAATGCAATGTTCCAAGAAAAAAATAAGTTTCTGGTGGTTGAAAGTATGTATGTCTTAGGTTCAAAATATATACTAGAATGTTTAATGAAATAAAACAAAATAAGAAAAATGAAATAACTGAAGTATAAACATTGAGCACACATTGAATAGGGCATATAAAACTGAATCAACATCAGCAGGGGTAGGAACATTAGGGAGGGGTCCAAAAGAGCTGTGGATTAATGTTGTAATCTGCAACATTAGATACCAGGTTATAAAAAAGTAAATAAGATATTAACAGTTTAAAAAATTAAAATGCAACTTTTGTAATTTGGTGAAAATGGACTGCTCTTCAAATAATTGAGAAATGGTTACACATTGATCTAATTAAATATATTCCTCTCTCTTCACAGATTACTATTGATGTTACACCACCACATTCAGGTATTGTCCATGATGGCCTAAGAGGAAACCCAGAGATAGACTATCAACAGGGAACCTCACTAAATGCTTACTGGGACCAGTTCTTTGACAGGGAGAGTAGTGTCTTGTTTTACCAGTATATACCGGGAACCAGCTGTGCAAACAAAACTGACTTTTCTTTGAATCATACTCATCCTGATGTAAGAAAATTTCTTTACTTGTCAATTGCTCATTCAAAACTTCGCCCCAACTCTTTCTTTTATTTTTCATTTATATTATTACATTTGATATGATATGTGCATATACTTTGACCTTTTATCCCAGTTTGACAAGAATTTTAACTTGTTCATTTATTCAATTAAAAAGTATATAGTCCAGTACATGGTGGGTTTTATTTTCAAGCCAGAGCAGACTCATTTATCAGCTGGTTAGGTCATAATTGATAAACAGATGTGAAACCTCATTTTTCATCCACTCTGACATGAATTAGCTTACTTTTCCAGGACAAAAATATTTATGCTGAAAACTTTGTTAATATCTCCAATAATGGTGTGCTGCTCCCATAAACACTTTTGTTTTATTGCGATACACATAGAATAATACCCAAGTATTGTTAGGTGATGAACCAAAAATGACTTAATGGTGAAATTATTTCCCTAATGGTCAAGTCTTTTATATTTCATCATTAAGTCATTATTTAGCAATCATTAAATGACATTAGAATAAGTTGCAACAAAATTCTTGACCAAGGAAGGAAATTTTTTCCATAGGTAATTTAATCAACAGTTGATTGACAATAGAATGCCCTAAAGCAGATTCACACTTCTACAATAGGTATTGTTTAGTTGTAAAGCTTCAGTTCATCTTTCAACAAAGGAGAATTTTTGGTTCATCACCAAACAATACTGGGGTATTATTCTATGTGTATCGCAATAATCCATAAGAGTACAATTAATTCACAAAAGTAACTAACTTAGAGCCTTAAATACCTTAAGGTCTCTTACAAATTTTAGACTTTGAGGGACACCCACTCCAATGCAATATAATTTCAGAGCATTAATTTTCCCAGGTATCTGCTGACTGCATGCAACTTCACAGTCAAATTCCTTGGTTGGTCGATCTTTTGTTTGTAGTAGGGCTTTGAAGAACTCAAAGCCCTAACCATGGTATGTACCACTGTTAGCCTGCATGTCTTGGTCCCTCGAGACCAAGACCAAATTTTTAAGTTAAATGGTGCAGTTACACATTCCTCACCATTGTACTCTCCTGGGGGTGGTTGTGCGTCTTCGAGAACTTTACAAAAGTATAAAAGAAATTCTACTGTAGCAAAGTTTTACCTTTCTTTGGCATTTCCTATTTTTCTTGCTATTTAGCTGAAAAAAATTGGTAAAATAAGGCACTCTTAAGACTTTGCAGTGGATACTTTTTATTGCAGATTTCAGATTGAAAGGAAAGGGTCTCCAAATGTGCTGATTTATTACAAAATCTAATGGATGGAAATGTTGTTGTCTATAAACTCATTTAGATTGCATTGGCATAGTCAAATCTCTGTTATGATTGACTAGAATTTGAAAAGTACATGATTGAAAATTCTTAAAAGTTGAATGAGTTTTTTTAAGCATTAGTGAACATGATAGTCCTTGACATACATGTTAACCTTTGGTAGCTGCTATGATGGAGATCTCCCTCATACCAGTCCATCTAAGGGGAGATTTTCTGTAACGAACTTTTTTTGAACAAAAAATTGCATTTATAAATGAAGAAAAGATATGGAAAGGAAGAAATAATATCTAAGTTGTTAGATCAATTTCTAAAATAAAAGTTCTGCCATGTTTTTGGGTATCTTTGCGTGCAAAGATATCTATTGTTGCCGAAGGCTCAACTCAATTCCCCAGAAATCTCACTACCCTTTTTCATATTCCAACACAAGAAAAAAAGTCCCATTTTCAAAGCATAAAC
>MJUU01052723.1:100210-122733 GCA_002080025.1 Modiolus philippinarum | reverse complement strand
AAGAAGTGAAAGTGTTTAAAAACAATTAAATTTCTCATGCCTTCCTTCAGACCAAATTAATATGTTCACTGTTGAAATTTGTAATTTAAGAGTTTTCTTGTATGATGCAAATGTATCTTAAGAAAGAATTTGATATTTTATCCAATGTTGATTGTAATTTATGGTCATGTTTTATTTTATACTGCCAGATAGTTTAATGTGCAGTCTGTGTACAGCCACAGGCACAAGCACTGAACCCAATATAAACCAGGTATATCAGTAGCAAAGATACCTTCAAGTGCTTCAAGCACTTTGATTAAAATTATCCATCATATTTCATAATTTTTCCACGAAAGCAACACAGATCTGGGAATACTGCTAAAAAATGACCCTATTTTGTCTAAGAGGGAGGTTTAGGGGAGAAAAAGCAGTAAGGGGGAGATTTTGATCTCAACCAGGGAAATCCATTCAAAGGGAGAGATTATGCTTCTAAGAGGGAGTCTCAAACATTAAAGGGGGAGGGTTAACAGGTATGCCTTCATACAGCTATCCCAAACCCCAAGTTCTTGAGAGCTTTAGTGAATTGAGTTGTTGTGAGCATCATTGAAATTTGTTTTTGTGAGCATAAGTTAATAAAGTTTTTGTGAGCCTTAGTTAGTGTTAAAAATTGAAAAAAAAGATTTGGGTTTGATAATAGTTTATATTGAATATTCTAATATGGGAACAATGGAAACCATGACACTAGCCATATGAAAATCTCCAATAACATAATGAGTGACATCACAACAGTCTTTACGCTGAAACAGACGATGTCATAATATGTTTTGTGCACAAAAACATCAGTAAATTGTATGTAATAGCTGTCGTTGTTGTGTACATTATAGGTCCGCTCAGATCATGAAATGTCAAATTAGAATCGAAATAATTCATGTTCGCCATTGGTTTGTAGTCGATTTACATATGGGCGTCCATTATTTTCGGTTATTTTACCCCTTGCTCCGCTGTACTACGCTTTGGGTAAAATATTTATGAAAATAATGGCTACCCATATGTAAATATCCAACAAACCACCTGCACCCATGAATTATTTCTTAAATATTCAAGAAAAAAGAAAAAAAAAGATTTCTTTTTGATGACATGTGTATTTTCAAAAGGCTCATCTTTTAAAATATGAGATTAGCATGTTGAATCATATATAAACTATTGGCGTGATCAAGAGAAAAAGAAATTTGAGGTACATCTTTGTAATTATTTTTAAAATTTTTGGTTAGCTTGTAGAAACATATGAGACATCTGGATCCTATACTGCCCCAGGGACGGGGAAATACTACTTCACAGTAGTAGCCTACAATAGAGCATTGGATCCATCAGATCCTGTATGTTCTGATGGCGTTACCATAGATACCACAATACCCAATATTAAAGAAGTGACAGTTGAGAATGCCGTTGTACAAGGAGGGTTAGTCGTTGATACCGGAAACACAAATTACTGGATTCTGGCAGCAGACAGAACTCGTAGATTGATTGATAGTCCAACTGCTGACTGCACGTAAGTGTACAAAAATAGAACTTTCTGTTGGTTGCTTGAATTGTGAATACACGAAGATATTAGACAAAACTAAATTTGAATAGCGGTAATGTGATATAAATGTTTTTAAGGTACCGTATTCATTCTATTAAACACCCCGGGGGTGTTAGATTTTTCCAAAGGGGGCATTTATTTTGTACCACAAAAATAGATTTTGTCTTGTAACATTGTTGTGAGAAATAGACTAGCAGGACAACTGTTCTATAAAAAAATGGGGTCAAATTCTTTTGGAACGGACTAGAAATTCCATGTGTATATAAATTTTCCTGCTCAGAAAAGGATTTGTAGATGCTCCCAAAACTTTCGTAAAAGTAATGGCAGCTTAACTTAAGGATTAAGTTTCCTAGCCCAGATTTTAGTGAGTAATTTTGATTTTTCCGCAAGGCTGAAAAGGGGGGGGGCGTTTATTAGGGCAGGGGCGTTTAATAGAATGAATACGGTAGGTGGGGTGTCTTGGTTTCTGACATAAGAATGTATTAAAAGTTTGTACAATGAAACTTTGAGCAATATGCAATAAAATATGCAAAAAAATTTGGGGGTCACGGATATGTCAAAAAAAGATACAAAGTTTTAAAGATTGGTCAAATTTGGGTTTTTCTCCCTATATTTATATTGATAGCAAACCATATAAGCATTAACAATGAAAATATTGTATATTAAAAAACTATTGTGTATATCATTAGGGCACATTGCAGTATTTTTTACTTTGTTTGTGCATATGTAGCATTCAAGAAAAAGAGTACAGAATTGGATTATTTCTTTCTGTCTGGGTGAGTTGTTAGATGTTTCTTCATGTGCTTATGTAAGCGTACTTTCTTTCTGGCATTCAGAATGTCTGGGTATATGAATACCCTAGTGTATTTCAACCTTGCACTAGTGCGTTTATTCCGTCAGAAGAAATACCCTAGTGTATTTATGTCTTGGAATTTCTGTCCTAGTGTTTTTAATCCATAGAGAAAAAATTCACTGGTTGAAAGAATTCACTGTTACACTTTATGTACATTAAAAAACAGCTCAACATCTTGGTATAGATACCTGAAAATGCAATCTTTGAGTTTAATAATATCCAAATTCCCTTTGATATGATGTCTTATATCTACTTTAGGCCTTTATGTATTGTTTCAGTACAAAAGCAACAGTCAAATCAGATCTAGATCTATATCCTGTGTCACGTCTAGATAATGGGTCTACAGTAACAGTTGATGGAGCAGTATTTTGTCAGAACTCAACAGGTGCTCCTGCCAGTGGAGGGTTAGCATTGTCAACATCAAATAGGGTAAGCTTTTGTCATTTACTGTTACCATCTGTAATATTGAATTATCATATTCTCAGAAATAGTTTATTCTGTTGATCCCTGTAAATCCTTTAATGATTAGATTTTAAAATTGACTATCCTTGGAATATATTATTTCTCATTCAATGCCTACAGATTACAATTTAATCACCTGAAAAGCCAGGTGATCTATTGCCATCACTATGTGTCGATCTTGTCCTGTGTCTGTTGTCTGTCTTCTTGTCTTATTGATTGCAAAGAAAAGAGGAAATAGATGCAAAAAGACTCCACACAAGCATCATAATGGAGTGACAACTTCTGCCATTAATTGGGAAAAGCAAATAACGGTTACCAGATATTTAAGGTTGTACGGGGGTCTAAAATTCTGTCAGATAAAATTTTCTGATTTTTTCAGGATTTACCCTTTGTTATTAGAGCATACAAAAAATAAAATAAAAATAAGGGGTCACCGGCCATATAAGAATGAAATATGAAATGTAAAAATCTGCTATTTTGGTTGAAATAATAGGGAAAATTAGCGAATTTAAACAAAATTTTAAATTATTTTAGTTACATCAGATAGAATTTTTTAAAATTTGGTAAATTAATAGCTTATATACTGCCTTTCAATTTCCAGGAAAAAAATTTGGGGGTCACCGAACTTATTTTTGAATAAATCGCAAAAAACTTATTTTTAGCTCACCTGACCCGAAGGGTCATGTGAGCTATTGCCATCACTTGGCGTCCGTCGTTGGTCCGTCCGTCCATCCGTCATAAACTTTTTCAAAAATCGTCTCCTCTGAAACCACCGAACCAATTTTAACCAAAATTGGCCTGAATCATTACCAGGGCATCCTCATTCAAAATTGTATCCGATGAGTCTGAGGACCAAACAACATGGCTGCCGTTACCAAAAATAGCAAATAGGGGTAAATTGCTGTTTTTGGCAAATAACTCGAAAACCGTTACAGATATCAAAAATCTGACAAGAGTAAAAGTGATCAGCATGGCAAGATCTACCCCCGCTGCAATTTTGAAGAAAATCTGATTACCAGTTTTGGAGTTATTGCCCTTTTTCCGGAAATTTTTTAAAATTTTATTTTTTAAAATTTTTTATCAAAGAAACTATAGCAGATAGAGGTCAACTTTTATTTGCAAAAATGTTCAGCATATCAAGATCTTCCCACCCTGAAATTTTGGAGAAAATCCAAAAACCCTTGTAGGAGTTATTGCCCTTTTTTCACAGAATTTTCAAAATTTGCATATTTTTCGTCTATTATTTCTAAAACTATAGAAGATGAAGGTTAAGAATAAATTGATAAAATGTTCGCCATGCTGTGGTGACTTCAAAAGTGGTGTTGAAAATTGATCATTGACCGCCATTTTCAAAATGGCCGCCAAAAAAAGGCGGGAAAAAATTCAACATTGTTCAATTTCAATAAGATTTGGTTTCCTAATAGATAGTGATGTTGCGACTTCAAAACCAGTGTTGAAAATTGTTTGTTGACCGCCATTTAAAAATGGCCGTCAAGAAAGGCGGGAAAAATCAACTTAGTCCGATTTCAATGAAATTTGGTTTCCAAATAGGTATTGATGTCACAACTTCAAAACCGATGTTAAAAATTGTTCGTTAAAGGTGGGAAAATTCAACATTGTCTGATTTCAATGAAATTTGGTTTCTAAAAAGATATTGAAGTTGGGACTTTAAAACTTATGTTTGAAATTGTCATTGCCCGCCATTTACAAAATGATGTTTTGACTTCAAAACTGGTGTCGAAAGTGGTCCTTAGCAAGAATGTTTTTTGTCAAAAAATATAGTAAAACATGATCAGACTTTTAAATACAGTTCAAGATATTAGTGTTGTTCCAGCTACCAAAGTTTGAGAGACTGAAGTTCAACTGTATAACTTGCAATGTAAGCTTGATTGTCGTATTGTGCTTCATATTTCTCTTCACAGTATAAGAAATATGTTTAAACTAGATTAAAAAGGGGAACCCTGCCAAAATGTTTTTATGGAGAGGGGGACTTGGAATGTTTTGATTTATCTGAATTATAAGGGGAACCCCTGCCAAAATTTTTTTTTGAATGATGGTCTGAAATTGGTTGTAATGGATAGTGGTGCTTTAAACTACCTTTGAAACTGCTGAATCTACTTGCCCAATTGGAACCATACTTGGTGACAACTGTCCATAGTCGGTACCTATCAAAGAATGTGTCTGGTAAGTCTGCATGTATTCCAAGATGGCCGCCAGTGGGAGACATAGTTTAACATTGGACCCTATGGGAAAAACACGTTCAAAGACATTCTTCTCTGAAACTACTTGGTCAGTTTGAATCAAAATTGGTCACAATAGGCCATTAATGGTCTTCTTGAAAAATTATGTCTGACAAGTCTGCACCTCACCCAAGATGGCGGCCAGCGAGGACCATTGTTTAAAATTGGACCCTATGGGGAAAACACGTTCAAAGATTTTCTCCTTTGAAACTTCTAGAAAATGAGACACTTTAACATTGGGTTACTTTGGGCTGCAGTTTATGCCAGTCATGGATCAGGTGAGCTATACAGGCTCTTGAGAGCCTCTAGTTTCCTATTATTTCTATACAATTTATCTCCCCTTAATGGAACAGGAGTTAGCTGAAAGGTTCAATATTTTGCGTGGTTACTTAAGAAAAGTGGCATTTTCATCAACTTTAACCATTATAAGACATTGAAAATGGTTTCGGCAATGTCCCCATAGTGAATTCCATTTTAAGTCACATGGGCAAGAATGATGCGCAATTTTAAACTCCCGTACTACCTTAACCTCTGTACTGTCATACTCTGTAACTAGCTTCATGTCCACTTTACAGTTACAGTTCAATGTTTTTCCTCCTTATAAAGGTACCAGTCCAAGTACAACATTTCATACAGCTGAAATGCACCTTCTAAAAATTCAACATAATTTTGACAAATAGCTCGGTTGTAAATTGGGTAAGATTCACATTTTTGTCTCTTGAAAACAATTCCAATTGCTTTTTCATGCCATTGCTGTTTTTCAAACAAACATTGCATTCAGTTCTTTGATTTTTAATTGAACAGGTCACTGTTTCGTGGCTTGTTGATGATCTTCCTGCCACAATCTATGATTATGAAGTTGGATTTTCATCAACTGCTGGCAGCTCAGCACCAGATCTTATGGTTTTCACCTCTACAAGACAGAATCCTCATATCAGAGTGCAGCATGCCAATATCCCAACTGGAACTCAATTCTACATCATTATTAAAGGGATAAGTGGATCTAATGTACAGGCCTCTGTGGTTAGTATGATCAGATGAAATATTTTCTACCTTGAATTAATGTTCATTCTGTCATCTTAAGTTTATATGAATGTTCCTGCATAGAAAATATTGAAAATGATAAATTATAATAGATTTTTCCCCTTATGTTTCCAGACTTTTTTTAAGTGAAACATGAGCACCAAGGTCTATCACAATTATATTTATATGCATAATACCGATAATCTTATTCTTACTTGAAGGTCCCTTTTCATTTGCTATTACCATATTTCTTGTATGTTGACTTGAAATGAAAGATTATGTATTTGATTGACTACAAGTAAATGGGCATGTTCTGTAGTTAAGTACAGTGAAACCTGTCTAAACCGAACCGTGACTAAACCAAAACCCTGTCTAAACCAAACACAATGTAAAGACCCTTTGTATGAAATTCTGTATATTCTGGACCTTTGTAAACCGAATGCCTGTCTAAACCAAACAAAATCTTTAGTCTCAGAGAGGTTCGTTTTAGACATGTTTCGCTGTATTTCAAATTACATTATGAAAATCAATTTCTTGAAAAAGTAGCAATTTTACAGATGATTCATTTGATTCTTTTACCACTTATTAGTCTTTTAATAATTTTCTATGTTTACTTATAGTCTGTAGGTCCTTGTTATATGGACACCACTCCACCTGGTTTTACAGGGACTATATCGCTAGCCCTTTCTGGGCAGTATTTGGTAGCAACTTGGGCCAGTGGTTCCTTTTCAGACAGTGAAGAACCATTTAGTCTGATGTACGAGTTTGCAGTTGGTATGTATTCAATAAATTCAATATAATCAAAGAAGATTGAAGAATTTCAACGGATAGTAACTGCCGTTTTAGTATAACCTGGTCTTATATCCTTCATCAATTTAAAAACAGATCATTGTATCACCTTACCTTCAAATTTTTTTAATGCTCAAGGAAGTTTTTGAGATAAAACCTATATAGTGGGCGTCAAATACTCTTTCCTGCCCTATTTTTATCATCTTTGTGACTATACAATCATCATGCAATAAAGTAATTAGGTTTTTTTTCAAGTTTAATTATACCCCTGCAAACAAGTTTGGGGGGTATATAGGAATCACCCTGTCTGTCTGTCCATCCGTCTGTCCATCCGTCTGTCCACACTTCTCATAAGCGCAACTGTTCTTAAACCACATGAAGGATTTTGATGAAACTTAACACAAAGGAAGGACACTATATGGAGATGTGCATGAAGGAATATAATTATTGTCTGAAACAAGGAAGGGGAGATAATTCGACTTTGACTTTTTCTTTGATTCCTTATGTATGGTTTACCTCGTAAGTGCAACTCCTCTTAAACCTCTTAAAGGATTTTGATGAAACTTTACACAAAGGAGGGACACTATATGGAGATGTGCATGAAGGAATATAATTATTGTCCTTAACCAGGAAGGGGAGATAATTCGACTTTGACTTTTCGTTGATTCCCCATGTATGGGTTACCTTGTAAGCGCACCTCTTCTTAAACCACTTGAAAGATTTTGATTAAACTTTACACAAATGGAGAACACTATTTGGAGATGTGCATGAAGGAATATTATTATTGTATGAAACCATTAAGGGAGATAATTCGGCTTTGACTTTTCGTTGATTCCCTATGTATGGGTTACCTCGTAAGCGCAACTTCTCTTAAACCACTGGAAGGATTTTGATGACACTTTACACAAAGGAAGGACACTATATGGAGATGTGCATGAAGGAATATAATTATTGTCCGAAACCAGGAAGGG
Organism: Modiolus philippinarum; assembly: GCA_002080025.1. NCBI lineage: Eukaryota > Metazoa > Mollusca > Bivalvia > Mytilida > Modiolidae > Modiolus > Modiolus philippinarum. The sequence continues at coordinate 114,834 of MJUU01052723.1, read as the reverse complement.
GAGATAATTCGACTTTGACTTTTCGTTGATTCCCCATGTATGGGTTACCTCGTAAACGCAACTTCTCTTAAACCACTTGAAGGATTTTGATGAAACTTCACACAAATAGAGAACACTATTTAGAGATGTGCATGAAGGAATATTATTATTGCCCGAAACCAGGAAGGAGAGATAATTGAGACATTGACTTTTCGTTGATTCCCTATGTATGGGTTACCTCGTAAGCACAATTCCTCTTAAACCTGAAAAATTTTGATGAAACTTTAGACAAAGGAAGAACACTTTATGTAGAAGTGCTTGAAGGAAGATGATTATTGTTTAAAATCAGGGAGGGGAGATCATTTAACTTTGAATTTTCATTTATTCCATATGTATGGGTGGTTACCTCTTACAGCAATTTTCCTATTACTGGATGCACTCACAATAGAAAATTTGGTAGCTCTCCAGGTAGTTACAATAGGTTTCTCAATAGAAGTTTAACCCTCAAGGTAGAAAGGTCACATAGCCATTCATTGTATTTATCCTGGATATGGGCCAGTTTACCTGGTGTCAATTTCAACAGGAAACAAGTCCAGTTCACCCAAACTTAGGAGATAACCATACTGTATTTTAGGATCTTAGGGGGTAAATCGTAGATTTTACTGTCGCAAACTGAGTTTTCCGACGACGCGTTAGCGGAGCCGGAAAACGGATGTTTGCGACAGTAAAATCTTAGATTTACCCATGAAGATCCTAAAATACAGTTTGGTTATCTCCATTCTAATACAAATCCCCCAAAAATCATTTAAAATCAATTTAAAATCACAGGAAGTTCGGTATGCGTCTGCGCAATTACGTTGCTATTGGTTCCGACGGTCAATCGTGGATTTTACCCCCTCAAAATCTGACACTATCCAATCAAAATTAGCATTACAAATTTAAGTGCATCAGAATTGTTTTAATATTGAAATAGCCAATCAAGAATAAAGATGCATTTTTTCATACAATAAGATAATAATTCACAAAGTTGTACTATTACTGTTTAAATTTAGTCTATATGAAGTTCATCCCTTCTCTTTGTTTGTCCCAATACATAATAATAGTTCAAATGTACTTTATCTCTGTGGATGAAATTAACATCAGGTAAATTGGCACACACCCAACTACATGTATGAATGGGCATTTCGTGACCTTTACACCTCGAAGGTCAAACTGCTATTGAAAAATTTTAATTACCTGGAGAGCTACCAAAAGTCCTATTGAAACTGCATCCAGTAAAAGGAAAATTGCTGTATGCTCAACTCCACTTGAACCACTTGAAAGATTATGATGAAACTTTAAAAGGAAGAATATTATATGGCGATGTGCATGAAGGAATGTAATTATTGTATGAATCCAGGGAGGGGAGATAATTTGACTGTGACTGTGACTTTTGTTAATTCTTCTCTTTTTTTTCCAAGAAATAATGTAAAGCATATATATTGTGAAATCAAACTGTTGAAGAGACACACTTTTTTCATTGTCATCCTCTTAAAAAGTTGTTTTCAAAGTGTTGCAATGAAATTTCTCTTATGCTTATGATTTTTGTGTAAAATGTCAAATAGGCTAAAAAATGGTGAATTTTATATTTGTCTGACTTAGAGTATTTTCATTGAAACCCTTGTGAAAAGTTCTTTCTTGAAGATTATATCATTGTGTCCATACTTGTATTGTGAAACCTATCTAATCCGACACCTGAGTATTCAAACATCCTGTCAAATCCGACGTAAATTATTGGTCCCAAAGGTAGCTTTTCAATGCTTTTAAACCTGAGTATTCCGACATCCTGTATAATCCGACACATTTTTATGGTCCCACTTTGTGTCGGATTAGACAGGTTCTACTGTATTCCAAAAGAATGTGGGGATATTATGATAGTAAAATAGTAACCACAATCTACAAATGCTTTTGCTTTCAAATGGATGACTCTAGAGAAATCATCCATACAAATGGTGAACTAATTTTAACTTACTTTACTTTACTCTCTTACTTACTTTACTTTAAGCTTTATTTTGAGATTACTGTAGAAAAAGTGTTGAATTACCGGTACTATAAGTTATTGAGGATGAGATCTAAGTTTCATGCTTTCATCCAATCAAATAAGGTTTATTTGTTTTATGCATTGATATCATTTTTCTTTTCATATATCTAATCTAAACACATTTAGCAACACTACTGAAATTTTCATCAAATTAAAATTATTTTGGATTCAATTTCTAAATCAAAGTCAAACCAATTAAAAAGCAATAAGAATCAAGAGAAACCCCTTTCCTGCAACAATTTGGATGTCATTTATTTTAAAAAATTAGAACAATAGTTGTTTTGCTCAATTTTATTTTTAACTACAGTACTCTGAAATCTAATCAAATATTTTGAATTCTAACTACATTTTAACAAACAAGATTGATAAATACTAATTTTTCAGGGGAGACAACTTCAGGTACTCAGATTCAAGAGTATCTTCCCTTGTCTACTGGTGGAACATGTACAGATATAACAACACCTACATGTACTGCAGTCAATATAACTTTGTTGGATTGGAATCTTCATGGAAACCACAAGTACTATATGTCCATTAAAGTCACCAACACAGCAGGACTGGTCAAGATACAATCAGCTGGACCTTATTTGCACAATGTACAAGTTCCTTCAGAGGGAGTTGTGTTTGATCTTGATCCAGCAGTAAGTGAACAGTTTCAAGCATCACATGAAAAACAAATTAAGTTTAATATTTAGATGTGATTTATAATTCATAATGCTGCATAAATTCATTCAAAATTCAAAGGATAAGGAGAAATGAAAAAAAATAGATAAATTACAAGGACAAGACAGTACAGTGTTGTTCTTCGTTTTAAAGTCCTGATGTTGCCTTTGACACTAAGAAAATCCTCTTGTTTCAAATGATGTGAAATGTATTTATGGCTATTGTAAACAGGAAAATTTCGTGTCAGTTTTATTTTTGCTATTTTCACTGTAAGAGATGAAGCGTAAAAATAAAATTGTCACAAATAATTTGATGCAGTAAGGTTGGTCAGTAGCTTGACTGCCATCCGTGAATTCAAGACTGCACCTTATGAAATTGATTTTTTAACCCCCCCCCCCCAAAAAAAAAAAAAGACTTGGAAAATTTCTTGGTTTACAGTATCTATCCACTGTATATCATATGTATATTTACCAATAATTGGGCCTTGGTAATTAAATATCAAAAAGGGGGTGATAATTCTTATAAATTCTAGCAAAACTGTTGTAGAAACAACTAGACAATCAAGGTGCCTGAAAGGAAACTTATCAAAATGAAATCTGAGATGTGTGCAGGCTTTATGTTGGCATGTATGGCTTACTTTCCATAATTTACCCCCGGCACCTGAATCGGTTTTCAGGGGCTTCGGCTACAGAGCTGCCGGGCGCGTCCCCAGGTGGTGGATAGGGGAATGCCCTGTCTATGCGGGGTAGTCAGGTCATAATACGGAAAGCCTGACCGCGAACCATTGTAGCCAAACTGTGTGGAGAAACGCCACGCTCCATGCAGTATAAAGACCCCTTCTATATTTCTCTAAAGAGAGCAGACGCACTGGGTGTCGTATGGAAGGCTAAATTTCCTGCCCCTACCCATTTCTCCAATTTTCCAGTGGCAGTCAAAAGTCGTTGCCCAGGTTGTCCCTTCCACCTTTATTTCTTTCTTCTGATACTTTCAATTTTTTGAATTGATTAACTTGTTCTCGTCCTGATATAGCTGAAATATTGCTCATTGGACGTTAAACTCTAACTAATCAATCAATCCATAATTTACCTTGCACTGTCCTGCATAATTTTAAGGTTTGCTGATACATATCTCCTTCAAATTGTTGTGTCAGATTTCAACTACACTTTCTTATCTTATTCACATGATCTTAAGTACATGCCAGATATTTGAAATTTAAAAATACTGATGATAGAGATTTACGGAACCAAATATAGTTCATTATTTAGTGCAGGTGACACACATGTTCAAAAGAATGCCCATAATATTTGTAGAAAAGAATATTGCGGACATATTTTGTATAGCTTTTTACTTTTATTTTTCCTCTGTTTCTCATTGTAGACATATGATTCAACAGCGCCAACAGCATTACAGGTAACTTCTCTTAAGCAAGTTGCAAGTTAGGCAAATTAACAGTTTTTAGCAGTGGGGTTTACATTTACAAAGTTCTTGGCTGTGTTGAGAAAAATTAATAAAAAAAAAAACAGAAGGCAGTGTGACATTCATTTGACTTTTGTGTGATAGAAATTCAGATATTTTGTTGTCAGAGTGGAAAATAAATGACATTATTCGAAATTGTCAACAAAGGCATACTGTGAGAATCCTATTGTTTGTGATGTTCCAATTTTCCTGGATTTCATGCTTTGCTAAAACCACGAAATTAAGTTCCCAAAGAAATACTTATTAAATTTTCCCTAGAGTTTTAATACATAGAATTACAAAACCACAAATTTAAAGTTTCCATGAAATAGTGATATTTATGCAAACCATGAAAATGGATGTCCATGAATAAGAGTTCTTCCACAGTACTTCAAATGGGATAATGACCCATGCATTTTGAAATAACTTTACAAAGGAAGTAAAGAAAAAAACTAAGTTTGTTTAAAGCTATGACTTGATTTATTTTGTAAATTAAAGAATAATTTTTTTTTTTTTAATTTTTAGGACATACCTGATGTTGATTTTCATACATTTGCTTCAAGTCTGGCAGCTCGTTGGTCAGGTTTTGGGCATCCACACCTTGCAGTGACATACACAATAAGTATTGGCACTACAAAGGGAGGTAATGATGTGGTAACCAGTAAAAATGTAGGATCCAGTACATCACATGAAGAGACAGGACTCTCACTGACAGCATTTACGGTTAATATTTTTTAACGCATTACTCTTAACAGACATATATAATGTAAGCAATTAGAAGCATTACTATCCTGCCATGTTAATCATAACAAACATGTGTATGCCTTCTTACGATTTCTGAAACAGCTTTTGGTTCAGTTGACCCATTCAATTACGTACTTTCTTAAGAAATTTAATGATGAAATGTATTGTGGTTGACATGAAAATACTGATCTTCAAAAAAATTAGCACAGTACATTTGAACTGCCGTAGCTGAAACACCATGGAAGTCTCAAACCCTTTCTGGTCGCTTTGTTCAAGTTTAAATATAGTTCAATCTTGATAGTTAGAACTTACATCCCTCTAGCTTGAAATGTTTTTGTCAGCGCCATAGGTGTTCTATCCATCAAAGTACAACTGTTTTTGTATTTTATTTTTCTTTATAGAAATATTATTTCACTGTAACAGCTGTGACCTCAGTTGGTAGTACATCCGTTTCATCTGACGGTGTTGCCAGAGTAAAACAGTTTGAACCTCTTTCTGGTGTTGAGATTTATGATGGAGTACCATGTAATCTGTCAAGTAAGGGGAATTTGTAATAATCTTTTTGTTTAAAACACTTAATACAACATACATATATGTAGATAATCAAAAGATGAAAATGATTTTATCAGTCTTGGGCTTACAAAAGACTAAAAGACAAAAACAAATGAGAGATGGGCTGAATGCTGATAATAACATGTCACAAGATCAACAGAGCAGAAGTAATTTTTACCCCAAAAATCTAAGTAGAAATATTAATCCTAAGACTATATTGTAAAAGATTTCTGACTGGCTGCAGAAAGACAAGATGGAGATTGATAATACAATGTCACAAGATCCACAGAGCAGAAGTTATTTTCACCAGAAATCTTGCAAGAAATATTAATCACAAGACTATACGAATTGTAAAATGTTTACGACTGGCTGCAGAAAAGTTTAGTACAAGTTCATCAAACAACCTTCAAGTTTGAACATATACAATAATGTATGGTAGTCTAAAACTTGAGCATCTTGCTGTTGAAGTACATTTTTTTGGAAATCAATTTTTGGGGTTTTCGTCAATATTACTGATAAGCGGGTTCTTAAATTTGTGGTTTCAAATTTCATACACTAAAACTATGGGGAAAATAATCATTTCTTTGGGAACATAATTTTGTGGTTAAAGAAAAAAAGGAAATCCATGAAAATTGGAACTCCCATGAACAATAGTACTTTCACAGTTTAAAATTACTGAATTTACAAATTGTTTTTGATAGTACTGAGCTAAAGATGTAATGGTACTCATATCTCCATAGAACAAACTGTTACAATTCATCCACACTTAATCAAGGGAATGTTTTCATGCTTCCCACAACAAGATTAAGAATAGATCTGAAAGTGAAAATCTTACTTTTGGTTGTTTTCTATTTTTTGACACATATAAGGCCATAAAAAATAATTTATTGGTTCACAGGCCCTCCCTCATCTTGAAAAAGCACCTCATTGACCCTATTTTTTGCCATTTCAATAAAATAAAAACAAAAAAGCACCTCCCTCACTACATTTTTGGTGGTTTTTACAATGTAAAAAGCTGCCTCGTCTATATTTTGGCAAATAAAATGATAAAATAAATCACCTCCCTCCCTCATCATTTTACATGAAAAATTGCCTGAGAACCAATTAATTAATTTTATATGGCCTAACTACAAAACTTACATCAGAAAATATATACATACATGTAGATGATCTTTATACAAACAAATATCAGTTGACAGCAGTGTTTCATCTTCAGCCCAGTTTTAAGTTTGATCTTGAAAATTGTGTATGCCTTTAGAAAATTTATTGCTTTGAATTTCTGAATCTTGTTCATTTGGGGTATTGGTTGTTTTCGCAGATCGCAAATTTCATGATTTCCATCTAGATTGATTGATTTTTTTTTTACTTTAGCTTGATTAAATATTCACGATTTCTAATAATTTTACTGTATAAAGTTTGCTATAAAAGATATTTAATTGTTTATCATAGTACATCAGAATAACCAAATTAAGAACCAATGAAAATAAGCCTTATGCTGTATTTGAAATTAGCGTTGAGTTTGAAGATTACATTATACATAATAATTCTATTTTAGGTCAGACATTTTCTCATCATGAACAGGTAAGATGTTATTCTAATTTCTCTATTCTCTGACAAATAAGGCTCTGTTAGTCTCGTCATGTGACCTCTGTGAATGAACAAGAAACGTTTTTACCAGGTACCATATGTCTATATGGTACTATTAGAAATTGTTTGATTTTTCCTTCACAGGTTAAATTTAGAGTGTGATTTATTTTCTGAACCAGATTTATTTATTCTTTGAAATTAGGCAATATTATGTGTTTCCTTAGTAACATCAAGTGAAATGGTACCAGAAGTGAGGAAGTTGCATGACGATTTTAGTACATAATCTATTCAAGTTCAAGATTTTGAAAGTGAAAGTAGAACAAGACTAACAGACTCTATAGTGATGACTGTTAGTGAATAAAGTAGAAATATTGTTCACTAACGATCAGGAGTTATGTGATTTTTTTTGTTTTTTTTTTTATTTTTTTGTACATTTTTATTGATAGAAAATTTAAGAATAACTTAAAGTAATAAAATTTTTCAAGTGTTTCTCACAGAATTTGAATATAACTTCAAATAATAAAACATTTCAAATATTTCTTCAAATGAAAATGGAAGACTTCAGAGTTACTTTTCTTTAGAAATGTTGAAAAAAGTATTCACATTATATTTCGACGACACAGCTGTCTTCATCGGATGGAAACCAAGAGTCACTAGATACAGAATAAACAATGTTATGTCTTCATCGTATGGAAACGAAAAATATCACTAGATACAGAATAAACAATGTTATGTCTTCATTGGATACAAACCCAAAATGTCACTAGATACAGAATAAACAATGTTATGTCTTCATCTGATACAAACCCAAAATGTCACTAGATATAGAATAAACAATGTTATGTCTTCATTGGATACAAACCCAAAATGTCACTAGATATAGAATAAACAATGTTATGTCTTCATCTGATACAAACCCAAAATGTCACTAGATACAGAATAAACAATGTTATGTCTTCATTGGATACAAACCCAAAATGTCACTAGATACAGAATAAACAATGTTATGTCTTCATCTGATACAAACCCAAAATATCACTAGATACAGAATAAACAATGTTATGTCTTCATTGGATACAAACCCAAAATGTCACTAGATACAGAATAAACAATGTTATGTAATGTTGTTTATTCTGTTTCTAGTGACATTTTTGGTTTGCATCCGATGAAGATGGCTGTCTTTTCAAAATATAATGCAAATGCTTTGTGCAATATTATTATTCTCCTTAAAGAAACCATTTTGTTTCATTGACATTCCCTCAGAAAAATATGTAATTTAAGAACTGACATTCATCATAAAAAACAAACAAACAAAAAAACTATTGTTTAAGATTTTACATATGTATTTGTTGAACTTTTCCCTAGAAATTTCAAAAGAAATAACTATTGTTATTTATGATTATGCTTTTAGGATCACAGAGTTCCTTGTGAAGCTGACATAGATGTGCAGTCCTCTACCAATACAATAAATACTTACTGGACAATCCCCACAGTTATCCAGTGGTATACACCCGATGCTTATTTTAAAATTGAACAAAGATCACAAGTGTCAAGTAAGTGTCATTTCTTTTGATTAGGGAATTTAGGAAATGTGCAAAATAGTATGAAAGAGTTGTTTTTGGTGTTCCATATTATAGTACATGTAACACACAATATTAGACTTGGTGAAAATTAGGATTTAACAGATATTACTTTCCTTGAGTACCCATATATTGAAAATCAAATTAGTATCAAGCACATTAAACAGTAGTATTAAACACATTTTACAGTAAATTCTTTTGTTTAATACATCAATTTTTCTCTTTTTAGCTTCAACATGGACTGTATTTAGAGATTATGAATACATTAATTCTACCAGCTTTGATGTCAGTACAAACGAACTAACTCTGAATCCTGGGTATAAATATCGTACTACATTAAAACTTTGTGCCAGAGAAACATGTTTCAAACAGGTGTCAACAGATGGCGTCATGATCATTTCCAACCCTCCTGTTACTGGAAATCTTACTGTCGAACATCAGGATGGCAGCCCAGAAAAGGTTAGAATTAATTTTGGTCTTCTGTGTTTTTAAGGCCCTGAATGGATGAGTGATAAAAGTTAATAGTTTGTATAATTATTGTTGACTTGAGTTTTGAAAATACTGACATTGGGCTTTTTAGCTCACCTGGCCCGAAGGGCCATGTGAGCTGTTGTCATCGCTTTGCGTCCGTTGTCCGTCGTACGTCGTCCTTCGTCTGTCTGTCGTCTGTCCGTCGTACATCCGTCAATGATTTCAAAAATCTTCTCCTCTAAAACCGCTGGGCCAAATGTAACCTAACTTGGCCTGAATCATCACCAGGGTATGGCTTCTCAAAGTTATGTTCGATTAGTTGGGCGGTCAAAAAACATGGCCGCCATTGCTTAAAATAGAACATAGGGGTAAATTAGTTTTTTGCCAATAACTCAAAAACCACCATAGATATAAAAAACCTGACGGGGTAAAAATGATCAGCATAATGAGATCTACCTGTCCTGCAATTTTTAAGAAAATCTGAAAACCCATCTGTGAGTTATAGCCCTTTTTCTGTAAAATTTTCCAAATTTTTACATTTTTTAATTTTTTATTTCAAAAAGTGTAACAGATAGAGGTCAAGTGTAAATTGCAAAAATGTTCAGCATACCAAGATCTACCCACCCTGAAATTTTGAAGAAAATAAATAAACCTTTGTAGGAGTTATTGCCCTTTTTTCACCAAAATTTTAAAATTTTCGTATTTTTCATCTTTTATTTCCAAAACTATAGAAGATGAAGGTTAAATGTAAGTTAATGAAATGTTTGCCATGCTGTGGTGACTTCAAAACTGATGTTGAAAATTGTTCCTTGACCGCCATTTTCAAAATGGCCGCCAAAAAAAGCGGGAAAGTTCAACATTGTCCGATTTCAATGAAATTTGGTTTCCAAATAGTTATTGATGTTGCCACTTCAAAACACTTGTTGAAAATTGTTCGTTGACCACTATTTTCAAAATGGCTGCCAAATAAGGCGGGAAAATTCAACATTGTCCGATTTCAATGACATGTGGTTTCCCAATAGGTCTTGATGTCGCAACTTCAAAACTGATGTTAAAAATTGTTCGTTGACTGCCATTTTTAAAATGGCCACCAAAAAAGGCGGGAGAATTCAACTTTGTCCAATTTCAATGAAATTTGATTTCCAAATAGATATTGATGTTGCGACTTCAAAACCGATGTTGAAAATTGTTTGTTGACTGCCATTTACAAAATGATGTCTCGACTTCAAAACTGGTGTCGAAAGTGGTCCTTAGCAAGAACATTTTTTGTCAAAAAAGCCCAACAAAGAAATATAGTAAAACATGATCAGACTTAAAAAACAGTTCAAGATATTGGAGGTGTTTGAGCTACGAAAGTTGTAGAAACTGAAGCTCAACTGTATTACTTACAATGTTACCTTGATTGTTGCAACTGAAAGCCAGGTGAGCGATACAGGCTCCTGGGAGCCTCTGGTTTAGTGAAATATGATGTATATGACTTACAACGATTTTCTGTTTTGGCAGTTACCTTCAGGCTTTTTGCCTTTCTACATCACTAAATCAAAAATTCATAATACACTCTGCTGAGATAGTGCTGAAAGTAGCATTCATCTCAAAAGCAAACACTCTTTATATCAGCAGGGCAGCACACACAAATATGGTGATAAATTCTGTTCGTAAATATAATGATAATAGGAGATACACGACTAAAAGAATTATCTTGCTTTTCTGGAGGTTTTCATTAAACCATGTTAAATTGACATATTTTGCAACATGAACCCATTTTTGAAGTGAACATAAATCACTGAAAATAATTGTTGTTCCTGCTTTGTAGCCGAGTTTTTCTTACTGTTATAATTGCAACAGAAGAGGATTTATTGTCCACAAATATTTTAACTGTTGTGGACAATGATATATTAAATTTGAAATAGAAGTTTGTTTGGTAGGCTTTGTAGATTATACCAGGGCACTTTGATCTGTTTCAGCTAAGTGTAACTATGGATAAGTTTTATGACCCAGACATTCCTGATACAGATGAGAAGTATGCAGCAGTAGATGTATACGAGTATGCTATCACGGACAATTCCAACATGGGACATCTGTATACAAACTGGACAGCCCTATCTGTCTCTACAGGAACCACTGTATGTATCTGTTTGTAGGAAAAGTTTTAAAAGCAATTTAGGCCAACATTTTTTTATTATCTGTTTTACAGGACTTTTGATTTTAACAAGTGGGTTGGGGGGATGAAATAAAAATGAAAATATTGAAGCTGGCAAAATAATTGTTTCCTTAAAACTCATTATTCCGGATGTGGACTGAAATCTACTGAATTACTAAATTGAATTCTATTTTTGTCAAGGCAAATAACATGTTTAAAGTACTTTTTCATACTATTTTCCCTAGAAAGAATGACATTTTTCGATAATTTACATCCATTCAGAAAGCGATTTTTTATTTTTTGAGATGCAAAGAAAATAGGGTAGGGATATCAAATAAAAATAAAAGTTGTCCTTACCACTTTTATTTTTATTTCACTTTCTGAAAAAATAGGGTAGGCTCACCTGTAAAACAAATAATAAATGAATGTTGGCCTTACACTCATTATTTCTGTCTATATATCTTTCACTGTATTGAAAACATTTATATGATTTCATACAAACTTCCTTTGCATGTTTCCAAGTCAAAGGGAAAAAACCTTGGCAATTTTGGGGTTAAATGTTGAAAAAATGAGGTCACAGATCAGGGATATGGAAACTTGTTGTCAGGATGATTCTTGTTTATGATTTTAAGAAAACCTGTATGATTTCATGTCACTGGTTAAGGTCACATATTTCTTATTAGCTCCCCGGGACGAATGTCAAGAGAGCTATTGTCATACCCCGGCGTCGGTGTCAGCAAAACCTTAACATGGCTTGTGGAATTGAGACCTGAATAGCTAGTATGTTGATATTTGGTATGTGACTTCCTTGTGATGAGAGCTTTCTTCTGGTACCATATTTGTAGACATTTTGACCTTGACCTTGCCCTTAGGGCAATTTTAATAAAACTTTAACCTTGCCTCTAAAAGGTAGGCTTTTAGTGGTAGGGTGTTTATATTTGGTATGTAACTTCCTTATGATGAGAGCTTTCTTCTGGTACCATATATATAGACATTTTGACATTGACCTTGCCCTTAGGGCAATTTTAAAAAAAAAAACTTTAACCTTGCCTGTAGAAGGTAGGCTTTTAGTGGTAGGGTGTTTATATTTGGTATGTAACTTCCTTATGATGAGAGCTTTCTAGTGGTACCATATTTCTAGATATTTTGACCTTGACCTTGCCCTTAGGGCAATTTTTGAAAAACTCTAACCTTGCCTCTAGAAGATAAGCTATTAGTGGTAGGGTGTTCATATTTGGTATGTAACTTCCTTATGATGAGAGCTCTCTTCTGGTACCATATTTATAGACATTTTGACCTTGACCTTGCCTTAAGGGCAATTTTTATAAAACTTTAACGTTGCCTCTAGAAGGTAGGCGTTAAGTGGTAGGGTGTTTATATCTGGTATGTAACTTCCTTATGGTAAGAGCTTTCTAGTGATACCATATTTGTAGACATTTCATTTTGACCTTGACCTTGCCCTGAGGGCAATTTTTTTAAAAACTTTGACCTTGCTTCTAAAATAAAGTTGTTTAGTGTTAGGGTGTTCGTATTTGGTAAGTGACTTTCGTATGATGAGGCTTTCTGATGGTACCATATTTGTAGGCATTTTGACCATGACCTTGCCCCAAGGGCAATTTTTAAAAAACTTAAACCTTACTTCTAGAATTTAGTTGTTTGGTGATAGGGCGTTCATATTTGGTATGTGATTTGGCTTTCTGATGTTTCCTTTCTATAACTTTCAAATTTATTATACCCCCGCTCCGGAGGAGGAGGGGGTATACTGTTTTACCTGTGTCCGTCATTCCGTAATTCCGTCCGTCACAACTTTCGTAAAGCTTTTCTCTGCAGTCCTAAATGATATAAACTTGAAATTTTGTCAGAATCTTTGTGTAGTCATGCCATATTGTGGGATGCATTTTCAGACCTGTCGGGATGCTACTTCCTGTTTACCGACTTAGTTGATTTTTAAGGCAGGTTCTCTGCCTTCTAGCTGTCGGGTAAAGCCATCTTGAAAAAAGTCTGTTTCAACCAGACTCTTACATTAAGGAGACTACTTTGTATGAAAAGAATCGGAATGATCCAGACTATCGTTAAAAATGCATACAGCTTACCAGTTATTCATACGAAGGCACAAAAAATAATCCATCCATGTGGCGATACAGTGTCCATTTCATGATCAACTACATCGTTTTATGTGTTTATTGTATTTATGTAATATCTTGTAAGAGATACTTTGCCTTTTTAATCTCAGAGCACTTAAACTGACATTCGAAATTCACGATTCGGTTCATTCATAAAAATTTCCTGTGGCGCGCAGTTTTTATGAATGGATACATAGTAACTTCTAGTTTCGCTGTTGTAACCAGAGTTGTTAACCCTCCCGGTAACACCGTGAAGCTACCGGTTTCGGCAGCCGGTCTCACGTCTACCGATATGCCTCTGAAAGCTCCCGATATTAAAATTTTCTCTCAAAAATATTTTTCCGTTACACNGGAAGTAAATATTGGCTGTTCCAATCACACCCTGCGAGGTAAACAAAGGCTGTTCCATTCACATCCCGCCTAACGAGATTACGCGAGAACACGAATCAGCTGTGTATTAACGACAAAATGGCGTCGCCTCCGCGAAAAGGGTAGATACAATTCAAAATTCCAAAATAAATGGATAAAAGAGATGGACTTTTTGAGCAAGAGTGATAAATATATACACGCAGTGTTTCTGTTGTGTGGCATAACCTTTGCCTTAGTGCACGGAGGATGAAATGACGTTGTTCGCCATAGAGAAACAGAGGGACACAAACGTAGTGCTCGACTTCGGACTCAGAATGCTGAAATTCTGTTTTCATTATTCACAGTAACTTCGGTGTTTTGTTATTTGTAGCTGAGCACAACCTACCATTCTCAGTAGCTTGCACTGATGAGACATAAGTTGTCGAAATGCCCATATGTAGATAGTAAATTTACAGTGACTTCGTTATTGAGTTATTTAATCATATGCAAAAATAATGAAACTTAAGAACTAGATGACTTGACAGAGGAAGTGACAAAATTGGAAATATCAACATTAATTAAGCCACCGAGTGTTACACTTGTACTCGGGCCTGTGCTTTGGAATACTTACATGTAGGTATACCAACAAAGAGGAGCAAGACAATGAAATGTAAATAAATAGAGTTTTAATAAATTGCCAACATCCCATATAAAAACTGAAAAGACAACCTAAACCGGGAAGGAAAATTTCGGATTTTAATTCTTGAAAAAATTAAATGTCAAGATTTCAGCAAAACAGTAATAATTACAGAACTTCTGGAATACCCAGGAACCTGCCTTAACAGCATTCCATGCTTTGATTCATTATTCTGTGTGTCCGTCACAACTTTCGTAAAGCTTTT